>JARHVA010003571.1:582500-855000 GCA_037957365.1 Torreya grandis
ATGCTTAGATCATATCTATATTTTTGAGGGACAATTGATGTGAAGTTAATCTTGGATAAATATATGTCCATACTTTTAGTTTAATTACCAATTTCCTTTTGGGTTATATTACATTCATCCCATTCAAAAGGGGGTTAATTAATTTGTTAGAATCATTTGTGGGGTATCATAATGGTTGGTTGAGTATTAGTTGTGTAATAATTATATCATTAGGCTTTGATATTTTTCAAAATATTAATGGTACATCATCTACAAGTTAAGTATAAATTATTCCCTCATGCATGAATTTAAATCATCTATAAAACATGGATGGGATAAAAATCATGGCATGAATCCATGGCATTTCAAGTAAGATATTATGGATCACACCATTAGATATTACTTGGAATTCTATGGCTATGGTTTGTTGTCCAAGAGATGTATTCAATGTAATGTCTCCAAGATATGTTTTTTAATTATCAAAACCATTAATGATCATATATGATTTTATGATGGATTTTATTCCAATTTGAGATGCACTAAGAGATGACTCACTAAAAATTCGTAATCCCAAACCATTATCTAATATTATTTTTGATATTTTTTTATTATTATTACTTGAAAATATAAGGGTAAATTTTGTTTCACAATATCTTGTAGAGGTAACACATCGTTATTAAAGGTAATAATGTTATCACTATCCATTAAAGAGATAACAATAACAATAAAGTGAGAAGGTTGGGTATAACTTAAAAAATTAGTTTTGTCAAAGGTCTTATAAAAAATAAATTTTCAATCATTGTACCTTATAATTAATTAAAGGATAAACATCTTGACACGAGTGTTCTTGGGTTGATCTAAAATATCATAGTCTTTGGAGATTTATAATTTAAGCCTTAGGGCTTGAGCTACATTAAGAGGGATGTTTTGGTCAATCCCAAATTTAGGTTTAAAATGAGTGGGATGGACTTTTGTATACAATGTTTTAGCATTCCTAGGCATTATATTATCTACCTCATAATAAGCCATCATATTATAATGAGAAACATAAGATCTATCAATAGAAGATACTAAGGCCATTCTATTAATTTTAAGGGTATTAATACACATAAAATTATTATTACGATAACCTATCATATTTCAAACCATATTATAATTTAATTTGATATATCATTGGAAATAAATATTTAAACATTTATAAATATTTGTGTAGCAACCATAGTATCATGTATAATAACATACATAAACTAACAATATTCCATGTAGAAACTTCCATTTCAAAGCATGTTATAATGGAATCACATTCAGCGATAAGAATTGCTAAGGAACACAATAATATACAAGATATTAAAAAAGAAGAGGGAGACTTAGGTCTAATAAAAGGAGATATGATTTAACACAACCATAAGTAAAATTCCATACTTATCATGGTAATTTTCAAGGATTTGGAATAAACACATGAACTAGAGCTTAAAGATAGATAAACTAGTAACCTTAGTCCATGAGAAAATAAAATTTATATAAATTTTCATAAGTGGTAAAATTATAATGGAAAGGAACATACAAAGAAACACAGGTTCACCAAAATTTAGTATGGAAAATTGGATCTAATTTTTAAAAAATAAAACCATACAAGAATGTGCACAAATCAGATCTTAACGTAATAAAATAATATAATAACAGACATATACCCAATTATGAAAAATGAATTCAATTAAATTATTTAAATTTTTTAAGATATATTTATCACATAAATACTAAATTTGTACCTAACTTGTGTACCATTGGATAATAAACTCAAATAAAAATAGTCCCAAATGCTGATTTCAAGAAAAAATAGAAAAAATGTGTAGAGGTGATGAAGTGTATAAAATGATGAGGAGCATATTTTTACACTCTTGTTCCATCTCATAACATGTGGGCACGAATATATATAGATAAAATTATCCTTGTATGATAGTGTACACTTAGGGTTAATTGTATCAGATCCTAAAACAAAATTTAGTTTTTATCATATACTCTTTCTTTTAAAAACCTATTTTTATTTATCACAATTCATTACATATTTATTATAAATACACCTCCTTCTATGTATCCATATAATTCCAAGTATCCACCCATAAAAAACCATAAAAATGAGATGTGTGGGGGAGTTGGATTTAGGGGTATGCCTTAGTTATACATCCTTTAGGGAATAGGTATTGAAGATAACATAAAAGTATAGATGTAATTCAATAGGAAGTCAAGTGAAATATGAAGATCCAAACCCTTATCAATGATATGCATGAAACTATTAATGTCTATTTGTTATTTCACTAATCATTTTAATTCTACTTTTGGTAAACATCATTTTTATAATAATATAGTCCTTTTCTTTTTTACATTAATAGATGGCTAATCAATTCAAATATGTGTTCCTAAATTTCATTTAAAAAAATGTGTTCCTAAATGAATAAATAAACTCATCTACTTATATATTTTTGAATTAAAATGAGGACTCCATTGGTATGCAAGATAATTTATTATGATAAATAAAATCTAAAAAAGGAGTGAAAAAACCATAAAACCAGAAAAGGAGAGAAAAAATATACCACAAGAGGAAAAATACTAGGAGCATAGTGATACGCTCATGGTTAGACCACAAGTGTACTAGTACACTCCTTATCAAGACTAAGAGTGTAGGGATATGCTACTAGAGAGACCAATATTGTACAACTATGCTCTTTAAAAAAATCTAGGAACAATGAATCTTAAAGGGAAGAAGAAAAATTCAAAAAGAGGAAAAACAAAGAAAAAAAGAGAGAAAATGAGAAAAATAAAGGAGATTGGTGGAAAATTATAGAATAAGAAGTCACAAAATTGCCATAGATAATAAATCATATCAATAAGATTCTAATAAAAATCAATGATATAAAATCATATAAACACATCAAATACCATAGTAGATTTTTAGTTTTGTATAAAAATTAGGTGTCTATAGTTTTATGCTTTACCATCCCAATCCACACACTTTCAATTCCTCAATTAATAATTTATTAGCTCATTTTTTGATCAAAATTAACATTAAGGTCATAAAGGACTTAACAAGAATTTAGTGTATATGCATGAGAATATGATTAAATTGAAGACTAAAATTAAAAATATGACTAACCAATTACTTATAATTATTTACAAAGTATATTTTATTAAAAAATTTATTTTACCAAATGGCCATTCAAATATTAGAATCGTTAAATTTAAGCATCAGAGTAAGTTTTTGTCAAAAGAGTGTTTAAAGAGATCACCATTGATGATTACGTCTCAACATGCTTGTTATTGTAATTTACATTTTCTAGTTTGAGAGAAAGATTTTGGTGTAGTAGATTTGTTTAAGTAATCATAAATATTGGAGAACCATTCTACAAGTACAGAACTACGTGTTGTGGCTCAAATAGAGAGTGATATTAAATCATCATTGGATATAGATGGTGATTGTAGCATTTTAATTATGAAGATTGCCTAATCATCATTGATGTCAATGGGGATTAAGGATGTGACACTTGCCATGTCATCCACATGTTGGTTATCTTTTCTTGGTATGCTATCGATGGAGAAGTAATTTTTTTGTGTTGATAAGAATTGTAAAATATGTTTGTATGGGATGAGGTGTTCTTCTTTTGTTTGGTATACATTGTTGACTTGGTTGATGACTAGCTGGGAATCACCAAAGACTTGAATGGATTTGATTTGGAGTGATTGGGTAGCAAAGAGACCTCATATTAGTGCTTCACACTTGGTTGTATTATTTGTAAAAGAAAAAATTAGGTGTTATGTAATACGTATTGTGTGATCAAATGGGTCAATAAAAATGATGCCTACTCCTACACCTAACGTGCATCGAGAGCCATTGAAGAACATGGTCCAGGTGTCTGAGTAAGTAGCATATGTGGTAAAATAATCTTGAAATGTGTCCTTTATTGGAGTTGTATCTAGGAGAGGTGTTGTCACCAATTGATCTACAATGATTTGGCCTTTTGTTGATTTTTGGAGGACTATATTTAAGTCAAATTTACTTAATAACATGATCCATTTTGTTATTCTACCATCGAGGTGTGGTTTTTCCATTATAAATTTTAAAGGGTCTACTTTAGTAATAACTTGAGTTTTATTATTGACCATGTAGTTTCTAAGTTATTATGTAGTGAAGACTAATGCTAAACATAATTTTTCTATTGTAGAATAGTTTTTTCCATAGTCAACTATGTACGACTAATGTAATATACTGCTCGTTCGACATGTTAATCATTATTTTATGCTAATAATGCTCCTAATGCATGATATGTCATAGAGATATATAGTAAGTAAGGTATATCTGGTATAGTTGAGACTAGAACAAGTGGATTGAGTAAATATTTCTTGATTGTATCGAATCTATCTTGACAAGCTTTGTTCTAGACAAATTTTGTATCTTTCTTTAACAATTGAGTGAATGACTAGGTTTTATCTATTAGTTGGGATAAAAAATGACAGATGGCTTGAATTTTGCCTTGTAAATATCCTAGTTGGTTAATGTTTATGGGAGGTGGCATGTCAATAATTGCTTTTAATTTTTTAGGATCCACTTTGATGCCTCAAAGTGAAATAATAAAGCCTTGTAATTTGCCTGATGTGACACCAAAGACACATTTTTTGGGGTTAAGTCAAACATTATATTATCATAATCTTTGAAAACAATTATGTAAATCTAGAGCGTGATGTTGTCATTGTTTAGATTTTGCTAATATATCATTGATGTAATCTTCGATAGTATTATGAATCAAATCATGAAATATATGTGTCATGGTACATTGGTATGTAGCTCTAGCATTCTTTAATCTAAAGAGCATAACAATATAACAAAATTTTCCTTAAGGGGTTGTGAAGGATGTTTTTTCTTGATATTCTTCAATGATTTTGATTTGGTTATAACCAAAAAATCTATCCATGAATGATAACATTTCATAACTAATTATGGAATCTATGATCATGTCGATATTGGGTAAAGGGAAATAATCTTTAGGACATGATTTATTTAGTCTCATGAATAAGATTAGTGTCAAATTTTACCATTAGGTTTGATGATGGGGACAATATTAAAAATGCACTCAAGGTCTGCTACTGGTCAACTGAAGCTGACATCTAAGAGGCATTGAATTACATCTTTAACTAAAATAGCTACCTTAGGATGCATTTTATGGATTTTTTTTATGGGTTTTGCATTGGGATACAAAAATATTTGATGAACTATAATAGATGCGTCAATTCTTGGTATGTTAGAGTAAGACCAAGAAAATAGTTTACGAAAGTCTACCAAAGTTTGTCAAATGTCTGTGTCTTCTTATTTTTGTAAAGGAGTAGCTAATAAGACAATGCAAGGATCATGATCAGTTCTAAAGTTAAAATTTAACATTTCCTCATTAAGTAATGTGGATCGATCAAGAGCATATGTGATTGTGGAGATGGTATCACCTGAGTCTTTTGGTATGTCTTGAGAGGATTCTAAATTTTCCCCAAAATATGCCTATGCATGCATGTGATATGAAAATATATTTTTATGGTAGGAGGTTCAGAGATCATCATAAGCCCTGAGAAATTATAAAAGAGATTCATCATTAGATAATTTGTATAATTGTAACTTAACTGGGGAGATAGTGTTGACAATGAGGTTGAGGTGGACCAATGAAAGTGTAGAGACATGATTGACATTATGGTCTATTGATGTGCTAAATGGGCAAAATTTGATATATTTCAAGGTATTAGTCAAAGGTTTATTATTAAGTGAGGTAAGATGATATCCTAATCTTTGGTTCCCATGTTTTGAGGATGCCATAACTGGATCAACAATTCCTTGCTCATGTTTATCGAGACGTTTGCCTTGATATCCCATCTTATTAAGATATTTGCATGCAAAAGGTGATGTGAATTGGGTAGTTGAGGTGGCGGCTTAGCTAGGAACTATAGTGGGTTGATGGGATGTTGTATTCGAAGGTATACAATGTGTAATGGGTTGTGTGGATATAATACCAGGGTTGAAGTGTGGAATGTAATATTGTTTTGGTTTAATAGCTTAGAAATACTTGAAAGGTTCATTATCTATAGGACACATGTATATATAGCCCTCATGATTGAATTTAAGGCAAACATGGAGTGTAGAAGGGACTGCATGCATGTCATGAATCCATGGATGACCAAGTAGTATATTATATTTAAGATCATTTGGCATTACTTGGTAATTAGTTTGGAGTGTTTTAGGCCCCAAAGTTAGATTGAGCGTTATTTGACCAAAAAAATTTCATGGTGTGTTGTCAAAACCTCAAATATGCATGTCAAAGAGATCTAAATCTTGTGGTTGTATGTTAAGATGTTTGAGAAATGAAATGTTGTAGATATTTAGACCTTATCCATTGTCTATTAATACTCTTTTTACTCCTACATCGTTGATTCATAGTTGAATATAAAAAAGGTAAACATTGTTTTATGATGTGTCATGGAGGTAAGTCCTCTTTCTGAAAATAGATATGTTCTTATGTCCATTGCATTATGTTAAGGATGGATGCAACATAAGTTTTTTCTATGAAATTAGGAATTCTAGTGTTGCAAAGGGCTGCATACAACACATCTTTGTAAATATTTGAACATTGAAGGAGCTGCAGAACTAAAATTGTATTAGGGAGGACACTATTTTTAGTGGTAAAGTTATGGCCATGGGTGTAACCAATCTTCCTATGCTTGTAAATTTGGGTGATAACATGGACAATGTGATCTACTATAGGCATAGAGTTGGTAGTAGGTGCAAGATTTGTGCTAGATATACGAAGTGTGGAGGAAGGAAGGGAGGATATACACCCTAGTGCTTACTTGTATCTAGTAGCAAGAGGAAAGGATGCAAAAGTGACCAATGAATTACATGGTGCTATGTGGAGATCATAAAAATGAAATGATATGCATGAGATCATATCTATGAATTGTATAACAATATGTGTAAAGAACATTTTCCATATGACAGAGATAAAGAAACATATATAAAATGTAGATTGTTATGGAAAAGTAGGAGAGAGTGTAACATGTGTTATGATATCTATTATGTATTGAACATAATACATGTGACATTTAGTAAATAGACAATTAGAGAGAACAAGTGTGCATTGATACATAATTGCATAAAGATCTTTGAATTTTATTAGAATACTTCAAATGAATTTATCATAATAAACTTGCCATAATTTCCATGTGAGAAACAAAGAACACACGATATATAACATGAATTTTTGTATAAAGGCATATAAGCTTTTGATATGAAATATGATATTTCAAATGCATTTATCAAGATAAGTTTTAACAATTTTCCATATAAATGAAAGGGAATGTGTAAAAAGAATTTTATAATCTTGTGTATGTTTAGCAATGAATTTTTTAATATCATTCCTTATTATGAAAATTAAGCATGAAATGCAAAGGAAGAAAATATGTAATATCATATGATAGACCTCATCATTCATGTACATGATATGACCAATAATGGTCTCTTTATTATTTTCAAGGAATGTAAGAAACATATGTAAATAAAAGAAATCCATTATTTTTTAATGCAAATTTGAAGGAAGGTGATAGCTTAGGAAACAATGGGACCAAGTGTATGCAACTAGGGTTTGATAGAAAATATTTTGAAAATTATGTAAATAATTTGAAATTTTTATATTCGATTTGTAGATATGAAATTTAAAAATTTAGGAAAAATATGAAAATATTTCTAAATTTAGCACAATATTTTTCCTAGTGATCTGGAAGTGGTTTCATGCAAAAAGGACCTAGTATGTGGAAACTAGGTTTTGAGTGAATTGTTGAAAATATTGCACTAAATTTTTAGTTTTTATATTTTTTAATTCTATAGAAATTAGGAAAATATTATACAAAATAGAAATAATTATCCTTAGGGTTTCTAGGGTTTTTGTGCAAAAATTTGAAGTAAGTCGGGTTTACCAAATGTTTTATTATTTTTGGGAAACTAAGTGTTTAATTTATTAATTATTAAAGGGTCTGGATTAATCTAGAAAACATGTAATACAGTATGCCTAAATTAACCTATTGATTTGCTAAATCTAGATTTGATTAATTAATTACTAAAAATGGAAAATAAGGGGAATATAAAGTGAACTTAGTTGATTTATTGACTGAGATGGAGGAATCTAGAACTACAATTTGATGAGATGACTAGGTAGACTATAAAAAATAGGACCCAGAAGTATGTTTTCTACCTAGATAGTAGCACTAAAAAGTAGACACCCTCAGGTCCAGTGCTATAGTCCTATTTTTGGCACTATAGTCCTTTTTATATTCTTCCTCTAAGCTTTTTGGGTTCTATTATGATGCTTTTGGAGGTTTTGTGTTTGAATTTACAAGTCTCAATTGTCTATAAAGCTCCGTGTGTAATTGATTTTGTCTCCTAGAGTCCTAGTTCCTCCATAAACTTGATTAATGGTCTTGAATCAAATCAAATAAGGGGTGTGTGTGTATTATGCACTGAACATTCAATCACACCCTATGTGTAGGCATGTTGCCTACATATTAATACTCTAAAGAGGGATCAAGTTAAATGTAGTTCTCCTAAGTTAAATGTGTATTTAGTAATTCTGTGTATGTAATGCAAGTATTATGCAAATCTAGGCAATCTTGAGATGACTCGTGACTTGTACAAGAGCTTGAGTAGGCTAACAATAGCAATGGTTGGTTTTATGCAAAGAATAGGAGGATTTTCTTGAAGGTGCTTAGTGTATTTCTAGCTTGTGCCTTTTGAATGATTGCCAACACTTCTAAATGACCCTTGAATAGGTTTTATAATAAAAATGATGATCCCGGGTTAGATGACTTCAAGTTAGGCTGATAGGGTAAAAGATAAAGAACTGGATAAATTTGATCATTTGATGTTAAGAGTGACTTGGACAATAGTGTTAGAAAGTGGACGCCCTAGGGTCTAGCGCTATAGTCCAACTTATTGTGCTAGTGTCCAAGGGGAAAAGGACCCTGGGGGATAGGTCTGTGCTTAGCAGAGGAGTCTGAGACCACTGGGGCTGAATCTGGAAGGATTCAGATGATTGAGAAATAGTAAAAAACATGCCTAGAGGGTTGTACAAGGAAATAGAAGAGACCTATGGTCTGGGTGTCACAAGTTATGCTCAACTTGTACAAATTGCATTTTTATGTCATTATAGCTGATGATTTTTGTTGGGTATTTAGGATAGTTACCTCTAGTAATGAATAGACCTCCATATGCAAGTACAAGACAAGCAAATTTATTATAGAATTTTTTTTAACTATTGTTACACTCAATACAATTTTTAGACAACAAGGTCAAACTAAAGAACAATAATGGCTTCGAGAACTTCTAACAAATCTACGAGATGCCAATCCAACCATTACCAACTAGTAGTTGTTGATGATTAGAATAAATGCTTCACATGAAATAGATGAAAAAGAGGATTTTAATGAACACATGCATTTATTTGCAACAAATGAGAATGTGCGTCAGCATACTATGATAAAATTGTATGCATTGAATCAACTTGTTGCTCAAAGCATTGAAACTAGAGGATAAACCAATACTATTTCTAGATTGGATGATGAATAGTTAGAAGTTAAATTGTTGATTTTTTTGGTGTGATGGTGTAGCTCACCATAGATTTATGGACAAAAGCAAGTCTTGTCAATGTTGCACTTGGATGTATTCAAAGCATTGTATACAAACCAAGGCTAACACTCCCTGAACCACTTACATATGTTATGGTTCAATTTGATCACTACACAGGGATTCCTTTTGTTGGTAAATCTCCAAATACAATTTCTATAAATCCAATACAAAGGTCTTATGTGAGTCATCTACCTTTGAAATTGGCATGGGGATTGACAATCCACAAATCAAAAGGTTTAACAATTGACAAATCCACAATTGATGTAGAAGTTACAAAAGACAAGATTTGACATTTGTGGTAATATCACGTGTAAAGTCATTACATGGATTAAGGATTGCACTGCCTTTCACATGTGACAAGTCTGAGAAATTGAAGAATGGAAAAGGGGTACATAAAAGAAAAGAGGAAGATAGAAGACTTCAATTGTTAGAGGATCTCATGTACACAGATGAAATTTCTTAAACTTATTGATATTATGCTGCTTGTGTGTGTGTGTGGAGGGGGGGGGGGGGGCGAGGGGGTGGGGTCTTTATCTCTTGTTTTAATGTCAAATGTATACGGTCTGAATTTCATAAAATTATTTTTATATTTCATATATGTCATATCGGTTTTTTTGTCTACTTCCCAGGTTCTCTAAATTATAGTTATATTGCATATATGTCATATATGTACAGTTTTGATTTACTTCCCATGTTCTCCAAATTATAGTTATATTGCATATATGTATAGTTTTGATCTCCCTCTCTATATATATTTATATATCAAAATTTATGTTTATCTCTATTTTTTATGTTCATAATTAATTAAATATTTATATTAAATTTGTTTTTATTAAAAAATCTTTAACTGTACATGGTGGTGAGTGCTACTAGCATACATATCTTAGATAAGTCTACATAAAATACATTGATAGATATCATTCTCGAGATACTCTCAAATCAAAACGATATAGGTGACTCAAAAATGATAATTATCGATGTATTTTACATAGACTTATCTAAAATATGTATGCTAGTTAAATACATTTGTATTCATTATTTTAAATTAGATAGAAAAATATGTACCCAAAAGATATAATAAAAAATCTACATATCATTAATACAAAATAAAATAACTATTTTATTTTTTATTTTTAAATCATTAAATAAATATATTTATATTTCTTATTTTAAATATAATATGAATATAGGATTAAATAAAAATATACATATCAATAATAAACTCTAAAAGAATCAATAATAAATACTCAATTAAATGTGTATTGATGTTTTATTGTAATTTTGCTATTTTCTTAAATAAAAATATGAAATTTGTTATAAGTTGTAAATGTTTTAACAAAGTAATTTGGCATTATAATGGTAACGATGGCAAAGAGGCCCGCAGGTAATGGGAAGAATTTCAAATTGGTGGGAAGGTTACAGCGAGGAAGATGGAGGCAAAGAGGATGGAGATCCGGATGGGGTCGAAGTGAAGATGCGCTGTATGCTGTATCCTGATATCGGGTTTGAGGATTTGCTGGCATACAAGCTTAATGACGCCTTATTTTCATATGTGGTGGAAGGGAAGGATGCGATGTATGTTGTATCCTGATATACAAGCTTAAGGGAGACGCCTTATTTTCATCCCCTGTTCGGCCTTGTATAAGGTTGTGTTCCACCCAACTTTGGGCTCCCAGAAGAAACCAGAAAAGAATGAACCATTGTCGACTTTGTTGGCTGCCCCCTGAGTTGGAAGTCTACCCGGACGAGATCTGTTTGTTCCTGAAGTGGAAGGCAAATGGTGGGACCTCACCTTGTTTGAATCTTGTCTAGTTTGAGCGAAGGATTTGGGCCTCTACCCTTCACGCCAGGATGGCAAATGGGAGGGTTGTGGGTCGACATAGTCGACGGCTGCAACATTATTGGGTTTTGACGACTGGAAAGACTGATTTCTTCTTGGCTTCCCTCAACGCTAACAAGATTCGGTGCTCTTTTTATCTTACCCATGTTTTGAACTGAAAAAAGGATAGAATGGTAGAGGAAATGGCTCTCCGTAAAAATAGCCTATTCCGGGGTAGGTCGGAAGGAGAATTTCTACAGCTGAGGGGTTTCAGGTTTGTGGCCATGCAGTCTTTGGCCAAATGAAAATTCCTAGTGGTGTCTGGAGTGGGTTTGTTTCGTTATCCAGCATTGGACCTATGATCTGCAAAGTGGGAGGGCGAATCTCTGCCCTACTAGCAGACGCATTGTTCAGATTCAACCTACAACCTTGGAAGGTTGACCTATCCACGTCACACTTTCAAGCTTGGTTGGTGCTAAGTTCTTGTTCGGTGAGTTTTAATTTAAGATACATTTTTTTACCACCACCTAAGGTCAAGATCAATTGATTACCCTATGGCTTGGCTTTGTCGTGTTACATTATGGTCGGAGATTGGCTTTTATGGGTCTCATTGGAGGAGATATTGGTTCAATAATATTTTCAGAAATGTGTTGGTAGGAGTAGTTTCTGCCGTGATGAAATGGGCTAGAGATGTGTTTTTAATAATTTTCCTTATCTTGGTAAGGAAGAGTATCTTCTAAACTTGAATAGGAAATTTTCTGTTTAGGAAAGGGTTTTGTTATCTTGGAGATTTGGGTCTCCTTATGTGCTGAGGATAGGTTTGGATCAGAGAAAATTTGGAATGTTTTATTTCAAGCACTGGGTACAAATCATTGTGGATGGTATGATTCTCCTGATTTACTTGTAGAAGTGCTATGTTCGATTTAGGTCTCATAGGGGTCCAAACGGCTCCACCTCTAGGCCCTGATGTAGAATGGGTCATGGACCCCACGCTGATGTTCATATGTCTTGTTTATGGTTTTGGACTTTAGATGTTTGGTGAACACCCGATCTAGACCTCCAATTGTGTCCAGACTAGTTACTGATCTAGTCAAATCACTGTAGACTTCTTTTATGACCCTGTTGGTGCTTTCGATATCTTGGCCCCGTGCATCATTAGCCCAAGTTTGTTTGCAGTCTAGCTAGAACCAACCCCAGTTAAAAATATGGAATGTTGGGTTCCCTAGAGGCTCTGCATGGTTATTTCATAGATTTGGCCCTCATGCTCCTTTAGTCCAGAATGGTTCTCGATCCATCTAAAACTAATAGGTGTTTTCTACTTTTATCTTCAGTCAGGGTTTGGGTCCTCTATGGACCTTGAAGGCTTTTTGGAGACCTAAATCTCCTTTTGTGTCTAGGGTGGTTTTCGATCCAATCAATATCAGATCATTAGTCTTTTTAAGACATGCACCTCTAGCTCTTCCATTCCAAGACTGTTTTGGTCGAGTAAAAACTGGTTAGTTGTCATCCCAATCAAAGGCAATAGTTGCATTTCCTCTCTAGTTCACAATCTAATCAATATAATATGTTTGATTTATGCTTCTAAGTCCTAGGCCTCTTCTCTCTCTCTCTCAAGGATGGATCTCACATCAGTGGTTTACAGGATTGTTTCTTCATTCGTGTTGGGCTCCTCTTAGGACCTTGCACTCTTTTTTGGTTATGTTGCTTTTGGGTCTCTTTTAGGCTCTGTCTTTACTTTCCTAGTCAGTTGTTTATGTTTTATCGTCTGACATCGAAAGGGAGACTCAGACCTCCTATTATATCTGGGGATGGAACCCACACCAACTATTGAAGGTGGGTTCAACCTAATCTAAACTAGTTAATAAATTAATCTATTGACCCATGTTCATTTTTTTATCTAGAAAGAAGTTTATTTTATGGTCTAAACATGCTAGGTAAAACAAAATTTTATGAAATGATGATTTATTTTTATTTTTATTTTTATTTTTATTTTTATTTTTATTTTTATTTTATGAAAAGTTTCGTGCATAAAAATAAAAGATTAATGGTATAGGAAGAAGATGTTTGTAAAAATTAGAAGCTTCACAATAATTGATAGTTTTAATATATCTATTACTTGAAAAAAGTACATTACACACCCCCAATATCTATCTATTTATCTATCTAAAGAATAGGATAATAATAATTTTCAGTACTTTATAAATGAGTCCAAACATAGTGAGAAATAATAATTTGAAATATTGTCCTTTCACTCTACTTTCAATGTGAAAACTTACAAATCAACGTGAACCTTGTATTATGTTATATTAGAAAAGGGAAATACACACACACACACACACACACACACACACACACACATGTGTGTGTGTGTGTGTGTGTGTGTGTGTGTGTGTGTGTGTGTGTGTGTGTGTGTTTGAGAAAGAGAGACCAATGAGAGAGATTTTAATATATTATCTATGTAATTTAGAATAGGGTATATCTCATCATAAAGAATTTTTATTTATAATAAGTTGTGGGGTCGATTAATCTCACATCCCCCACCGCTACATCACTTCATTTAATAAATGATAGATTTGGAGGTAGTGTTTCCTCCATGTGCTCCCCCTTTTCAAAAGGAGATGTGGTCGGAAAGACTATCCCGATGTGCTCTCACTTTATGAAGGATACTTTGTTAGTAAAGTTGTCCTAATATAATCATTTATAATATAAAATAAATGATTAAGATTTGACTTCCTAAACAATTAATTATTAAAAATGCTAGTAAAAAAATAACTCCCCAACATATATACATATGCATATACATGCACATGCATAATCATCCTAAACAACTTAACCAAAATAAATCAATTTTATGAAAACAAGTCCGTATCTATTGAATAAATGATATATGCTTCTCTACATAAGAATGAAAATATAATTTAAGGGAAGTAAGATGGAAAGTTCCCAAGTGGAAGAAATAATTTTTATTTTATTTTTTTTATTTAAAGCAAAAACTTTCCTTTGCATAGAAATTAACAAAAAGGAAATTTAGTTTCGCACAATATCATCAATAACTATTAAAACACAAAGAATTTGGTAATGACGTAAGGCTATGCCGGAAATTGGAGGGAGGAAGCATAGTAGAGCTTCCCTTCCATTTCATTTCCTTGCGTACGATGAATTCTATAGGAACTAAAAGTTGCTCCATGGTGCAATAAAAGTCAGAGGTCAAATAAAATTAGTATATATTTTGTTTGTTTTAACGATTAAATATTTTAATTTGTCTGTTTTTCGTTAAATATTTATATTTATTTTTTATTTATTTTTTAAAATAAATTGTGTAATTTAATTATAAATTTCTTTGATTGATTTTGTAAAAAGATTATTTAATATTTGTTATATGTTTTATATACATTATTTTATATATTATATAATTTATATTAATATTAAATTATATATTTTATATTTTAATATTATATTGGTTTTTATAATATTTATTAATGATAAAATTGTTGAAGCTATAAAATGTATTATATATAAAATAGTTATAAATATATCTCTCTTTTTATATTGATTATATACAACATTGATTACAAAGCTAAAGTTCATATGAATGGTGTCGAAGAGGTAGTTCTGTCAATATATATTTAGTTTATCTCATTTTTTTAAAGCGTTCAAAAGTAAATGCACAAAAGATGTATATGTAATTGATTGACTGTACTCTTGATAAAAATATTTGTTATTTTATTAAATCTAACTTCTTCAAATAAAAAATTCAAAGTGTCATTTGCTATTTGTTAGTATATCTGATTCAAATGTTTTTAGAAATCAGATACACTATAATATAATTCTTTTCTGCATTTACTATCTTCAAAATATAAACTAAACATCTTCTCTTTTCCCATTGTTGTTTAAAAATTATTTACATCCCTATGATATAAATTAATCGTTAACCAAATCATCAAACATTTTAACCTTCCATTTAATTTCTACTCACAAACAAAATTTTTAATGTGAAGCACTCTCTTTCATTTGACTAAAACTTTATTAAAAACCTACTCCATTAATAAAATTAATCATGAATATTTTATGATAAAAATCATACATGTTATTGTTGTTGTTATTATATTTTTCATTATTTTTGTCAATAAAAATATCATATACATTTTTACAATTAAAAAAATATTTATCAAAAAATATATATTTAAATTTAAATGAAAACCTATTATATTTGTAACAAGAAACATACAAAATGAATAACATAAAATTAAACATTATTTATTATTATGCATAGATCATCTTGCTATATCAAAAATTTATTTAGAGTTAAATAGAAATCCATCATACTTGTAACTAAAGAATTGTTTCTTTACTCATAGGCTTTTTATGCAAATTATCGTTAGGTCATATCTCCACATTTTTTACACTTTCAGCAAAACTTTAGGACATGATAAAGTTTTTGAATAGTTATTATTTATCCCAGAATCGATGGGATGACTTGGTGATATTGGTATGTTAATCTCCTTGACACGTAGTTACATCCTGTTTGTTAGAACAGTGATCCATCGATCGAATCGACACGAACTCGGTCCATCCAATACCATCATAATCAACAACCAAGCCTCCATGGAAGCCATTTTCAAAGGCAGTGACACGTTTAAAGGTAGGTGTCATCAAATAATTAAAAACCCTGATCTGCAATTAAACCCTAGCAAGGCAGCAAAATTTGTTTACTCCGCCCGACCTTGCCATAGTAAATCACTATCTTTTATGGCTGCATGGTCGGATGCCTTCAGCTGGTCTTCCTCTTCATTGCTATGCCATTTTTTCTTACTGAACATGTTTTAATGAGGGTAAATTGACCTTTTTCCGTTTTGGTAATTTGCTAATTCCATGCTTAATCAAATGCCCCGTGGTAAGTCTCAAATTAGAGTCCTGTGATTTGGGCACCATGTTTTGTCTGTTATTTTCATTGTTAATGGTTTCTATGCTTTCAAACAAAGTTTAAATATTGGTTGTTTCAAATGTATTTGCTTGAAATTTGTATGATTGATCTTTTTGAATTCTCATTTGTTCTCCATTACCTCTTATCTTTTCTTTCTGGGTTCTTCATGTGGTCATTTGTGGGTGCTAATATGTTTTCTATGTAAATTCTATTTAAGCAAGTTGTATATTATGATAAGAAATGTTCAAGATGTCCTATTTTTAAAAGATTGAAACTTCGTTTTTATATTTTTTAATATTCAAATGAGAGTTTAATTCTATTTTTTTAAAACTTTTCATGTTATCCTATTTTTGCCACTCCCTGGGGTTTTGGTTTAAAACTTTTTATGATAACCTATTTCTGATGTTGCCTGGGGTTATAAACCTTCTTTATCCTCTGTGACATCATAGGGATCGAACCCTGCCAAAGTTGCAAATAAACAAAATAAAAGGATACTTGGCAAATCAGTTCAATTCATACCTATTTTGTTTTAGTTTGACTATGAGTTTTTTGTTTAATATATTTGAGGTATGTGTTTCCAAAATAATGAACTTGAATCCAAATTAGGGCTTTCAAAAGTCTGAGAATCCTCATCAATCATTTGTCAATAGTGCTCTGTGAATAGAACTAGATATAAAAGAAGCAAGATTGTATATTGGAGTCCTACTTCTGTGACAGCCCCATACGATCACCAATAGGTTCCTTGAAAATTATAATTTTTTTTCCAGATAGAGTTTATTTTTTTTTTCTTTGAAGTATTGCAGATTTATTTGAGGTACTCAATTCAAAAATATATGTATGTTAAAAAAGAATTAAAAAGGTGGTCAGATAAATTGCATAGTATACAATAAAAATGAAACTCTATATTTTTGAAGTTTTTAGAAAATAATTCTTTGAATTATCTAAATCTATAGACTCAAAAGTGTAACATGACATTTCCATAGATACTTCTTGTATCAATTGAACATAGGTGTTGTGTGTCCTGTTGCTTGTACATGGGAACATGGACTACCATATCTCTTTCCTTTTGGCCTCCAAATGTCACAATTAATCCATGGGATTTCATTCTACTATATGATGTAGGCTTACTATCTGTGATTTAGGTTTGTTTTTCTTCTATTTATTACATTGTAGAATGGAGACTTGCTGACTTAAACCCATGTAAGGGGTGGTGCAGTAGTGGGAATGACATATCGTGCTCATTTTCCATCTAGCTTGATACTTGGAAAAAGAAACTAATAATTGCAAAACCATTGTTTAATTTCTTGTGTCAGCATACAAATGATGGCAAACAAAAATTCTCTTGTTTTATCTCTTGTAAGATGAATCTTGGGGCCTTACCCCACCGTATAAACCTTTGAATAATGAATGAATCATGTGAATATCAAGGCCATTTTTTTAAATAAAAGGAGAGCTAGGATTTTCTAAAAGGATCAACAACAAATATATATGATTGATCTAAGAGCTAGAGATTAAAGTCACTTTGATTGAATTTTCTCTTAATTAATAAATTTATTTTATTATATTATTATTGTTTTTTTTTAATTATTATGGAGGTGTTTCAAATTAAAATTGATTATTAATTATGAAAATGTTTTATTTAAATCGGTTATTTATTATTTTTCATTTGGGAGATTAGATGATTTATCAATAGGATTTATTGTGTACTTAATTTTTAATATATTATTATATAATTTTAAGATGTTCTTTATAATTAAAAGATTCATTAACTAGTAAAATTGTAGCATACTTTTTCCTACATAAATTGATGAATTTTGAAATAGAAGAAATATATTTACACTATAACTTAAAGTGTAACAACTGAATCCATGATAGAATTAAAATACCATTTATTTTCATATACATGTAATAATGGATTCTTCCTTGCCATCATGATTAAAATGGAAGTTAAAATCCATCAAGGTTATCAAAAAGTGTAGAAAAAAAATCTCTTGTGGTGTTAATGTTTATAATATTAATATAATATAAACCAAAAAGATGATCCAAAATTTATCCCATTTAGGCCTACATTTTATCTATGTTATTTAATGTGGTATATTTTATTTATTAGATCTCGAGCTAAAACATTGGGTCTAAAATTATTTGTGTTTTTTTTCTAGTTATGGAAATTATCACTAACCACTTTATACTTTCATGCAGAATGGGTCACGAGTTAGGATACCCTTACCCATCACCAAGGCTACTAGGACATAGATCCCTACAATGACTATTTACTAAACTTTATATGCTAAAATTTAGGGGGCCTAAGCTAAATACACATTTATATCATCATGTTCAACATGTACACCAATAGAATAATCCAAAATATACCCCCATAAATATGGGCCCTCATATATTGGAGGCTATCTAGCATTATTTTGGGTTAGTTTAGGAGAGGGTTTCCCCTCTAGCTTAGGGAGTAAGTAAACATATAAATCAATTAAAATTATAATTTCAAGGGTCCATGCATCATGGATATGGTTCTCATGGTCACATTATATCTATTGGTTACAATGATATAGAGGGGGTTTTAGTGTCATAAGCACAAGATTCATCTCAAGAAGAATTTCCCATGTCAATGTCACCTAGTATTGACTATCATGAATAGTGGTCCAATATAGATCCACCTCAAATATCAAGATCCCAAAGGGGAGATCAGCATAGGTTACATCACCTCAACATGAGAGATATTGATGGATGACATTATCTAGTTGCATTCATGAGTTCACTTTATTACATGATCCTACTTTTGGTGGTTCATTTGATAGGGTTGAGCTAGATTTTGTGTTACAGAACATTACCCAATTACTTAGCAAATCTGGTTACTCTAAGAACATCATAGTCTAACCAATTACTAGTTTGTTAAAAGGATAATCATTGACTTAGTAGGAGAAATAGGAAAATAAGAGTGAATTAGACCATGAGACCATCACTTTGGAGTATTTTAGATGTTAGTTTAAGTTCCAATATTTCTCTATACATTTTCACCACTAAAGGACTGATATACTATTTATAATATGGTTTAATGTTTTCATGATAGTTTGACTTTTTCATGGCTAAATTGAATGGTAGACTTATTTGTTTAGTATGTTCAGTAGCCCATAGCGAATCAGACACACATATAATCATTTATTGGTAGGAATTTAGAAATGTAGATCACCCACAATAACTGTGAATCAATCACTATCAATAACCATGAGCACCCACCTACCACAGCTAATTGAGTGCACCTACAATAGTGGTTATAGGTTGAAATTTCCTAAATTACAACAAAACTTCTAGGTGTCACCTCCCACCATCTTCCAGCTCATTCCATGATATCCAATAGTAATGTAACATGATCAGGGCTTGCTATAAGTATATGGTGAACCCATAGAACCTTGATTTAATCATTATATTTCATGGATATATGGTTTTAGCCATCATAAAAACTTCCTTGTCCTCATCTAGTTTTTTTCATTATGCAAAATATTATTCTTGTAACCATTGTATATGTATTTAAAGAATAATCACATAGAGTCTCTATATAAAGAAAAGAGTTTGAAGTGATTGGATTTAACAAGATATAACATATAAGTATATTAAGTAAGATCAATCTTTGGTAATTGTTAATAGTAGAACAAGGCTATACAATTGTAGAGTATAATCATATGTCACATGTGAGATTTACACTATTTTGTACATTACATATTGTTTTGTATGAATTTGGCACCTAAATGAGCAACAATAATATGTAGAATGTAGAGAGTATCTCTCTTTTTTGTAGTGAAAATATGGAATGTGAAGTGATAGAACCTTTTAAATATCTATATATAATGCCCACTTGTATTTTAAAAAGGTTCTAAAATATACAGATCAATATATAGGTTTGATAATGGTTCTACTTTATGTCTACATTTGTTTCTTTATGTAGTTACACTCGGCTTTCCTGTAATTTGTCAATCACTTGAATTATTGAATGTTTTAGGTAAATTAAGGTTTGAATAATATTATTTTCTCTAAAATCTTACACCTGATTTAAATTTAATCTACTATAGTAATTCAATTGAGTATATTTTATATTATGCTTCAAATAAATAATCCTAATTAACATGTTATGATGGGTTTTATAGGAACCTTTTCTAAAAATGGTGAAATGAGTGGGGAACATTCAAAAATTTGAGATGGTTACTTGGACAGAGATATTTGGAATGATGGTTGGATGAGATAATTCATAATTTCGTAAAAGAGGAGGAAAAAATGATAGGAAAATATGTGAGAGAAGTCATAAGTGGGTATATACACGGTATGATATATAAAATATTTTGGTTTGAATTGCCTCAGTTGTTAGCTACATGGTTGCCAAGAATTGAGTATTATTGCTTTGGGTCAAGAGAAACATATCACTTTGTTTGGACCAAGGAAAAGATAGAACAACTAATAAATATAGATATCAATTGGATGCATGCAATAGATAATTGGATAAATACTACTATTGATGGACATATTACTGAGTTTTTATGCAAGGGTATATCACTTTTTTTTTATCATATACTTTATCTAAAAATCCTTATTAATAAGACATTTCAGTTTACTTTGAGAATAGAGGAAATATATTAATTACCTTCAAACCACTAATGATATAGATTCATTAACACTCTGAAGTTGTGCCGAGATAAAAATCCCATGATTTAATAGCAAAGTTATTTTAGAATTCTCAAGATTAGCTACCATCAAGATACAATTATCTACCTCCCAAATATGCTTTTCAACAGCTAAGATAGAGTAGCTAGAATTCACACCAGATCATAAGGTTAGAAATGAGGTCATTTCTCATGAAGTTCCTAAATGTTTTGAGGAATAATAGTATTTAAATCTTATTTATATTTGATTACACCTTACGATGAAGGTATTTTAAATCATAGAAAAAAGTGACTATGAGAGTATAATAAATACATACCATGATTACACTATTTGTAATAATGAAAATTCAAGTCTACATCCAAAAATTATCAATCCCAAAAAATAAATTAAATTGGGTAGGAAATTTAGTTACCATCTATATATTGATTTATAGAGACACAAGTTAATAAATAGATATAAAATCAAACCCATCATTTCATTGGGAATTTAGTTATAACACAATTCATAGTTAAGCAAATAAAATCTGATAGAAATTGGTCATATTGCTAAACACATGTCACATTCTAGGCTAGTAGTCCTGAATAGGGAAGAAATGATTTCATATAGTCCAATTATATAATCAGTCCAAATAATATGTTATTCAAGTTAAAATCTAATATTAACACATTCACAAGTTTAGATCACAATATATTCATTACTTTGTCACAAATGTGAAATAAATATAAAGCTGAAAGGTATAATATCGAGTTTATTACACCATAAAGGATGTAATTCCACTCCATTACTAGTCTACCCAACTAAAATTTCTAAGAGTAGATATGATCACATAAATTCTATTTTACTCTATAACCCTTCTTATGAAAATAATAATTATTAATTATATGAGGTGGTATTCTTCCTTGAGGCAGGGTATCCTTATAATTTAAGAGTTATATAACTAGCAATTTCCCCCATGGTGCAACAAAAGATAGAGGTTAGTTAAAATTAGTTCATATGTCTAGTTTATTGCAACAATAAAGTACTTTAATTTGTGATTTTTTTTATACATGTGTTTTCTTTTTATTTATGGGAAAACCAAACTAGCACATTATAAATACTACACATATTATAATCTAAGTGACACCAATAACACCCATGTGTATCTCTTAGAATGAGATTTATAAAAAGACAAATAGCATGCCAAGTGAATCCCTATATCAAAATATATGGCCAAAAAACCATCTTTTCTTCGTTTAACCACATGCATACCTGTACAAAATTAAAATTGTCAAATTTTAATATTTGGCACATTTAATTAATTTCAAAGATATAATATTTTTATTGGCCTAAAGGAAAATTATCACTTATTATCACATGATTTCTCTATCCAATTGATGACCAAGATTGTGTTTTATAGATTAACAACTATCATTGATTTGGCACCAAAACATGAATTTAAGCCTTTCACCTACAATTAAGTGATCAACGACCATAATTTGAGATTAGTAGATCAATGGTTGGCATCAATTTTTCATTAATTAATGGATATTTGGTCTCTATTGCATGTTATATATTATAATTTATTTTGGGTGGGTGTGGGGATCATGAGGGTTGCTTATTGTTATTTGTTGCGTCGATAGTTATCACACCTCTAGAGATGATTTTGTGCCTCCTGTATCTTTAATTACACATTTTCAAATTCATACTCATGTGGAACAAAAGTCTTTTTGAACATATCCTTCTTTGTTCATCTCCCAATCATGCCCTTCTTTGTATAGATTATTATGTTGTACATTTAAATTGAGAACATCATTATTGTTAGCATTATTAGGTCATTTCTTAATTTACAATAATTAGATATTTTAATAAGACTTTTGGATTTTTTTTTTATGAAACCTTTCTAACCAAAGGATAAATTAAACATACTAAATGTTATGGATAATAAGAATATCACAAGTTTCACTTAATGAATTGATAGCACATAAACTATTTTTTTGGTAAATGAAACATTATTGAGATTTTGACATGCAATAAATCACAAGTTTAGTAGGAACTTGTCACTATGTATAACAATAAAATGTGTAATATTATGCCAATAAAGGATAGATTTACATAGAATTTTTGGTAAATTTGGATCAGTTATATCCTTAATAGAATTAATGTGACTTGACCTAGTCTGACTAGTGAAAGATATATTCATTCTCAAATCCCTTATGTGCATTAAGTAGAATAGTCCACTAAACTCCCCTTATAAACACTGAAGCATTTGAAAAATATCAAAACTAACCTTGGAAAACTTATTATATCAAAAACTACACCATGACAACCACATGGGGATGATTCCCCCCACCATATTCAAATCTTGCCAACATTTAATGATAAATAGTTTTTTGGTAATTTATTATGAATTTATTTAATTACTATTACTTTGACCTACAATAAAAAGAGATTTCCAAATTATTCATGTCAATTATTTTAATCCACATTTTAAAATGAATTTAGGTTTTCAATTTAACAAAATGCATCTAACAGCTCCAAGGCATGTGTTAATTGCATGGTTGGGTCTTCAACATGTGACCTATGGAAAGAACTTATTATATTAGTGACATTTAAAATTAGTGATTTGTTTTTTAGGTTGTGTCAAGGGTTTTTTGATTCAACCATTAAACCATGTAAAGTTATTTTTGATTAAGTGGGATCCTTTCCAAGTTCTATGTTTATCTGTTTCTGCATTCCCCATTATTTTGCTTATCAACATGGAATCTACAAGAATAGAATACAATGATGCATGCTATGTTATGAGGTTTGGTAAGAGGAATCCAAGAGTACATTATTTCAATAAGATTAGACATTTGAATCATGATTCCATGACCATTGGTGAATTAATTGTAGAAAAATTATCTATATTTAAGGAATGGGAAACATCTATCTACACCATGGAAAAGAAAAATCTCTGTGTCATTATATAGATTTTTTTATTTGCGTAGTATAATGAAACATTTAGGAATGTCTATGACACTCATTTTTAGTCAAGTTGAATAGGATCTTGGTGATATTATCTTCCTTTCCATGTTATGCATCACTGCAAGTAATAAATTATCATTGTAAATCCAAAATCCAAGTTGTATTGTAATTTGGTACAAACTTTTATCAAGCCATAACTATGGTAACTCTTTTTTATATATGTTTAGATTTGTCTATCATTTTGGTATGGTATTTAATAATCAAATCTCCTTTAAAATGGTGTATTTGAAGTGTCAATATTTCGTGGAGAGGGGAAATGTGCATCAAACTTTAATACTATAAAAGGTATCTTCTTAATGTGAATTTTTATGGAATATATTTTATTGCTCCTTGATGTGGAGAAAGAAGGGTATACCATATTATAAACTTAATTTTCACTAGGTTTAGGAAAGGATTTATTTCTCTTCATAAAAAAAATTCTAGTTGCCTTGGTAAAAAGTTTCAAATTGTGTGTGGTTTCAAGAGACTTCCTCTAATGAATAGGAAAACTATCAAAATAAACTACATACTATTGAGCTACAACTCATATGGACCAACTAGGACATCAACCTAAGAACTTCCATTTGTTACTAGAATGATCTACACACTGAGGTAATGGGCCCTCTATGGTCAACCCATCATTGGTCCAAGTATGGCTTATTTCTAACATCGCGCACCCCCCCCCCCCCTTAAGCCACATTGTTGATGCTTGAGGCTCCTAACTTGACTCTAATACCACATGTTGAGATAAAACTCATATGGAACAACTAGGACTCAAACCTAGGACCTTCCATTTTCTACTAGAGTTATCTACCAAATGTTGGAAATAAGCTACACTTGAACCAATAATGGGTTGGCCATAGAGGGGCCAATAGATTTATCGGTCAAGCACTCCATTAGCAAATAGAAGGTCTCAGGTTTGAGTCCTTGTTGGGTCCATTTTAAACCTAAGTAGTGGACCCATGAAAACTCAGTGAACACCTAGGCATGAGGTAATCATGGTGAATGATTGTTGTTTTGTCATCTAGTGGTGGCAAGTGACAGATGGCTAACAACTCCCTTTTTAATGCATCAATATTGAGAAGTGGGTACATGGGATAGTGACTACTCATTGAAAAAAAACATAGTGATTATGGTAGGATGTGTACCTCTAGTGACATCATAATTAATAGTGTTATTTTTTCCCCATGGTCTTACGATACTCTAAGAATCTATAAAAGGAAACAAATTTGAGTTAGCAAGATGGAGATGAACTGGAATAGTGAATCTCTAGCAAATTGATTCTAGATGGTTATCATTAGTGTTATAAGTATTTCAAGATGGTTTTAATGCTCTTATATATAATTCAAAAGCTCACATGTGAGCCTCTGGGCCTTTGGCAATTCAAGTCGAGCATATTCTCAATTTTTGTTGACTTATATTTATATTGTTGTTAAATACATCTTAGATACTAACGCATGCAAGTTATGCACATTGTCAGGTGAAATACTCCCTGGGAATTTAAACAAAAACTAATTGATGTTTTATTATAAACAGGTTGGTGCTTGTGCCATGAGACACTAAATTCTTCGTCAGGATTCAGATGTATTGAGTGACCAAAATAAAATTTGGTACAAGCCAAACAAGTTGAAATTTTGATGTGGTGGTTAATACACAGTGCTTTGAGGCCACCAATTAGATTTTTTTGGAATTTTCATGCATCATTATATCTAGGTGAGTCAATCAAAAATGTTCTCCAAGTGCCTGAGGCTAGATGCCTAAGTTATGGGTGCATGAAGTTTTTTAGAGTTTGACACCAGGTACACTAGATCTTCATGCACAAGATTCAATAAGTGAGGCAATTTTAGGTTCATATAATGGCTAGTTCATCATTTCCAATCATTATTCCATTTGGGTGAGTTGATCAAAGCTACTCCATAAGCTCCTATGCTACACACCTATGTTTTTGGGCACATAAAGCTCACTAGACTTAGAGTAAATTCGAACTAAGAGAGTAATACGAGATAAAATTCAGACCAAAAGGCATGAGCCTATAGAAAAAAGCTCCCCAATGGGTGATAAATTTTGTTTTATGTTGATCTTAAAGGGTGTTTAGGATCTATTTGTATCCCAAGAAACCATTCATAAGAGATAGTATCTCATGGCTAGCCATAAGATTAACAAGCTAGGTAATGCTTGTCAAAGGGAAGTCATCCTTTGGATAAGATAGATTGGGGTCAAAGAAATATATGTAAATGTGAAGTCACCCTATTAATTTTTTGATAGTGATGACATTCGAGACCCATTAGGGATAATCAATGGGTTAGAAGAAATTTATTAAAAGGATATGTTGGAGCTCTTCTATAATAAGAAGGGTTATACGAGGGTGCATCTGACAAAGTTTTTATCCAACAGGCTTAGCATCACGGTTAGTGACTATATTATGGGTGGTGATGTCAGGGTCAATTCTTGGCATGTTTTTTTAAGACCAAACAAATGTTATTCTATGGTCTTGTAGAAAAAACTAAAAATCCAAACGCTTTATGGAGTCTAGAGATTATTTGATGTTAACAATGTGTAGGTTATCTTGAGTACCTAAGTTGACATCCATAGTGGATTCATTCAACATCGTTGAAGTATTAGGAGGGAGAGATTTTTTGATATAGGAATCTTCTACACCAAGATAGGTGAGAATGGAATAATCTTCTTGATAGTGAATGGTATTAATGGTATAAGATTCATCTTCTAGCATCTTAGGATGAGTTAGAGGAATAGTCATGATTATACCATCCTTTTTATAAGTTAGGGGTCCAGGCTAATCATTTTGAAGAAAAATTGCTAGGTGGGATGCATCAAAATCCTCACATTTGGATAGAGAAGGAGTTGGTGAGGATGGGATATCTTCCTCAACAATGGTGATGGGAGGTGGGTTGGTTTGCTCTTTAGGTGGCATGAAATCAAAGCCATTATTTTTGTGAGGTTTTTAGATTTTGATTGAAAGAAACTTTTTTGGTTTGTGTTCATACTAACCTAGACCAAATAACTTATAGACACACCTATAGTGGTATGTCTTGGTAAACTCTAGTTTATCCAAATAGGAGAAACTAGACATGAATAGTTGAGGTGAAAAAGAGGTGGCAGAAGTGTTTAGGGGTTTGTCAAGTCTCCCATTGATGAAATTGGTTTGAAAAGTTAAGGGATGAAAAGGAATAATAACTCTAATATTTGGGTCACAACCTAGTTGTTGGTCAAAATTCACATACTCTTCAGGGAGTAAGAAAATCATCTAGTGTCAAAAGGTGATATTCCCCCAATGAAAGACATTAGAAGTTTGATTCCAATAGGTCTATTATGAGGATTTGGGTGGAAAGGACAAATGAACTAGTGGATCCTTCATTTTTAGAACAAGATGGGGCCTCATATTTTTTTGATTAAGGCTTGTTGGATGGAGGAAGGAGAAAATCATTGGGTCGGTATGTCATATTGCATGATGTAAAAGGACTTGGGTTAGCTTTCATGGTAACAACTTGACCTTCATGTTCAAATTTAATGCATTTGTGTAGGGTGGCTGACACACAAACCATGGAATAAACCCAATAGAATCTTAGAAAAACATTGCACTAGAACTCACCTTATAATACATATAAGAATTAAGGAAGCATGTAGGGTCCTAGACAAATGTGAAGGACAATAGTTCCTAAAGACGTGGCCATGAGATCATTGAATGATCAAGCACCACTAAGGTTTTTAACATGACTTTCTCTAGTAATTTGTGTTGGTCATATGTATTTGAGGATATAATGTTTTTGCTAGATCGTCCATCAATTATAACCCTCTTGATGTAGGTTTGGTTGATGTATACGATAATGAAGAGGGGAGGATCTAGATAGTCCATATGGATTGAGGGTATTTATGAATCCTTGAAGGTAACAAGATTAGAAAGCTGAAGAGATTTGACAAAGGTTGATAAAGGTTTTGGGTCTTCTAGTCAAACCTTTATGGACTGCATAACCTCTATCATTACCTAGCAGTGATGGGATGAGGTAATGATCAGTTCATATAAACTCATCTTCACTGGCATTTGGTGAAGCTAGTTCAGAACTGCTTATCTGATTGACTCATAAGGGTTAAAGGGGAAGTACCTAAGATGGATACCTTGGGTTTGCTTGAAGGTAAATGTGTTTGGTATTGGTTGAATGATTGGGTGGAGGAAGCGGGATATGTCCATGGAATACACACCTTTGCCTTTGCCTTATCCTTTTGTTGAGCCTGTGATTGTCTAAACACATGGATGGTATAGATTTGGGAAAGTTCCAGTCTAGAGGATTACTTATGTTCCTCTTCACTCTGAGGTGAGAGTGGGGGAATAGGTAAGTGTTGGTTGATGGTTCTTGGTTCTTTGATTAGTTATGGGTTCATAAGAGGCTCATTTGATAAAAAGTCATCCTTGTGATATAGCTGATGGATTAATACTTAGAGATCCTTACAGTTCTCTTTATCATGCCCAAGTGTTATATGGTATGAGCATACTAATTTATCATTATACCAAGATGTTTTAGGACTATGTGGGTCAAATGGTTTGATAGGTGGCAAGGTTAATCAATATGCTTGCAATAACCTTTGTAGGATGGTTGAGTATGAATCAAGTAAAGTTGTGAAGGGTGTGGAGGTCTCAGGTCTAGTAGTTGAGGTAGAAGCCCTTTTAGGAGTAGGTTTGATGGTAAGATATTTGGGTGAAGAAGCATTCTTGGTGGATGTTTCTGGTATAAATTTCTTAGGGGTGGATGGCTTGTAGGTAAAAGGTGTTGAGGTAGATGCCTGAAAAGTAGATGATTTAGTTATAGAAGGTTTGGTGAAAATATGTGAGGATGAAAGTAGGAGTGATGGTGTAACCAAAAGTGGTAGTTGGATTTGGTTTGCTTTTGGGATGGTTTGTTTCTTACTAAGGTAGAAGGATGAGATCCCAGAATAGAAATAAAAGTGGAGAGGGGAGGTAGATTTTTAGTTTGTGGGATCTTGGGTGATTTTACCCTCTTTGTTTGTTTAGTTTGGGGTTTCATTGGTGGGCTTGGTGGGCATAAATCCAACTTTACTGATGGGTGAGTAAGGTTCTAAGTAGAAACCATGTCAATACTTTTGGTGGGATTGGTTGGAATGTTAAAATTAACTTGGTTATTCTAAGTTGGTTTGGTTGGGATGGTTTGACTATAGTTTGGTTGGTATAAATTTATAATGGTTCAGTTGTGATGATGGTGGGTTTGATAATGAAAGTGGTAGGTTTTTCTAGTAAATATATGGTTGAGGGATTTTACTTGGTAAGATAAGGGAACCTTAGCTATTACCAAAATGTGGCATGAGCCAAATTAATTTGGGATAGGGACTCCAAGTTTTGAACCAGTCTAGAGAAATTTTTACATATGGGTTTGGTTCCCTCAGTAGTGGACTCAAAGAATAATCCCATAGGTTGAGAGAGGGGAGTGATTACCTTGTCAATTTCCTCATTAAAAGGTTCCAACATCTGAGAAGTTGATTCCTTTGTGGGAAGTGTAGGCAAGGCGGTTTCTTCCTTAGGAATGCTCTCTAAATGAAGAGTGGATTACTATATGATGGAGGAGAAAGGTCGAGTGGTAATGGTTGCCTCCTCTTGTATGTATATCAAGGTAGGGTTGGAGAGTCCACTACCTCTATAAGTGGAGGGGAAAAAGGAGTGGTTTAGGTAATGGGTTCTTTAGTAATGAGCTTACCAAGAACCATATTGAAAGTATGGGTGTCATGTGTGTGACAAGATTATTTTTATTGTTCTCATTTTTTATAGATAGAGCATGGTTGGGAAATGGTTGTCTAAAGATGTCATGTGATTGGTTTGGGGGTGTATTGGGGTTATCCAACACAATTTGCCCCTTGTCAATAATATTTTGGGTGACTTTATTGAAAGTATTGCACCTAAAATCATGACCAATGACATAGTGGAAGGAACACAATTCATTCTCCTTATATCAACTAGGCACATGATGAGAAGAATAAAATTGTCATGGAGGTTTGACCAAGGAAGCTGTATGATATTCAATTTCAATAACATATCCAAGACTGAAGCATATGACTTCCCTTGTAGATTAAATTGATTTTGGTTATTTTGGTTTGGGTTTTTAGTGTTCTGATTGGAGGAACTGGAGGAGTTTGGTTGGTTAACAACTAGGAGTGGTTTTGAGGATAACCACATTTGTGGTTCCCTTGTTATTGGTGTTAGTGTTGGTTTGATTTTTTATTTTTGATTTCGGAGGAGGCAACCTCATTTGATTTGAAGGTGGAATTTTTGTTTATTAATTTTATTCTCACCTCATCAATAGATATATTCTCTAGTTTCCATGCCATGCTGAAAGCCTCATCAAAGGTCCTGAACCTTACAACTCATAAGTTAGAGGAAATGTGTTTGGCACATGCTCAAGTGAAAATATCAATAAACTTGGATTGGGGCAAAGAGAAAGGGAATTGGTTTGTCAAACTACTCCAATGGGATACAAAGTCAGTAATGGACTCATCATCAAATTGTCGAATGGATTAGAGATTAGTGATGAAAACCTTCTTAGAAATGTTTATGGAAACGTGTTCTACAAAAATTTGAGCAAGTTGGGAAAAAGAAATAGGGAGTGATTTGTAATAACACTATATCAATCTAGTGTCAGACCTGATAAAGACATGGGAAAGGTGCAAATAAGGTTATCATCATCATAGGTGATCAAATAGCAAAAATGCCTAAATGCTCTTAGATGTTTTTGAGGGTCTTCCTTCATTTGAAATTGTGAAAATTTTGGAATTTCCCATTGAGGAAGATAAGGTCAAATGGGGACATATGGATGAATTAGTTCCTTGAAAATTTGGTCATATGAAAAGAGGTTATGAGCACCATAAATAGATGACTCCAAATTAGTCATTTTGTCCATCAACATCTTTAATAGATTGTTATGTGGTTATGCACCTCCAAAGTTGTAAGGTGAATTTTATTGAGTTTGGGTATGTGAAACATACATATATCTAGTGGGAGGTTGAGAAGCTTCCACATATTGGTATGTGGACATGGGTGGTTGGGATGATGCCACATATGGATACATGGAGATAAGTAGTTGGGTGGAAGGTGAAGGTACATACCCTTGTGGGTTAGGGATGTATCTTAGGTTTGGTGTAATGGGCACCTATTGAGGGATGAACATAGGTTAATTTAGAGCTATGGCTGGTTTGGTAGGTAGAGGATAAGTGGTAACTTTGGTACTGATATGTGGAAGGGTAAGAGGTATGAAAACTACCAAGCTTTGGAATGGAGTTGTGGTTATTGGTTTAGAGATAACAAGAGGAAGGATGGTAACACTTGTAGAGGGTACCCCAATGGTAAGTGTAGTATAGGTGGCCAAAGGTTTGTTTGCTCATATGTTACAATAGTTGTTGGTTGGGATAGAAGGCATTTGAGTATTGGTAGGTTAGATAGGTTGGTTTTGTATACTGGTATCAGAGGGATTATTGGTATAGGAAGATGATTAGGTGGCTAATAGTTATTTGTTAATGGTGGCAACTGAGGTGTCACCCATAAACTAGGATGACATTCCATAAGGTGGATCCATAGGTGAAATTGAAGTAGGGGTATGATGAGACATGGTGTTGAGGTAACGTTAAATGGATACATTATTATTATCCAAAAATATGGTGAAGTTTGTATCCCCTTGGGCAAATGTCCAATGGAAACTAGGGATTCCAGAAGGATGGGGAGAACTCTTTGCATTTGAGATATATTCCTTGGATGAAGAAGAGGAGGATGGATGATTTAGAGGTGAAACTTGATTCGCTTGGTTTCTTAGTTTTTGTCTAGTTAAAACCATGCAAATAAGGAGAAAACAAAGCTACAAGTAATCTCACAACTCAAACAAAGAGAAGACAAGAAAAATTCAAGGAAATGAAACACACACTAAAACATGTTAAATCCTAAGGATCTTTTTAGTCTCTCTTGTGGCTTATGCCTTAAGTTTTAAGAATTGTGTGACTCAATTTTGGTTTGTAGAATGGGTAATAGATAAGATGTTTATGGTTAATTTTAGGTAGTTTAACCTCTCAAAGGGATATATGTTGAAAATTAGTATGTGGCTTGATATTGGGGGCTACCCCTCACCCCACACACTGTGACATTAAGGGTGTCAGGTGCTTAGCCAATATATATCGATTGCCAGAGATTATACTCAATCAAAGAATTGATTTGGCTCTCTCCTTGGTGATGAAATCCAAATCGGATAGCTGAGGAAAGGTGACCACTAGGTGATGAAATTTGAGTCAGTACTTATGTCAATGTTTTGATTAGATGTAAGTGGTTTTGTCTTGTATGTGTGATAAGAGTGAAGATATGATAAGTTCACTTGATTAATTAAGATATGTGAGCTATAATAAGCAATAAAATAATGTATTCAATTAATTTAAAGGCCAAAATGACAATTTGATTTTGTTATATGAGAAGAAAAAAGAAGAAGAATCACCTAGATGCAACTATAAACCCAAGAAAAGACTCAAGGGTCCCACTGGGTGTGCCAAAATGTTTCATTAAAATTTTGTTTATTTTTTTAGAAGAAAGAGAGAAGAAACTCAAAGAGGGTATGGTAGAAAAACTTGATATGTTGTGCATGCATTGGTCCAAATGATTGTGGAGACTCCTCTATGTCTGGGGAGGAATGACTTGTAGATAAAAATCACTAAAAAAATAGTTGATTAGTTGTGTAGCAAGGTTGGTGGCCTAGCATGAGCTAGATCCAAGAATCATAGGCTTCTTAGGAGGTTGTCAATCCACACTTTTAAATAGTTAATTTCTAAAATTGAAAGATAAATTACTTGCATAAATAATAGAACCTACTAAAATAAAATACAAGAAGTGCTTGAAAAGTCATGAATTAGACTAATTATAGCAATAAAAAATTAGATATTAATGCTAAATAAATTAGACATGGTTCAAAAAATAGGGTAATCCTCTGTGATAAGGCAAAATGTAAGAAAATGGGATTTGGTAAGGGTTTGATAGGTGGAATTGGCTTATTATTAGAAATTGACACATAGTGATCATTGGTTGTTGGGTAAAACCATCGACAATGACATGACCATCGGTAGTTAATTAATCATTGGTGGTTAGGTGATCATCAACGGTTACTATGGGATGTGGTTTTAAAAAGAAGTTTGGTTAGGAAGGTGGTTTGGAGAAGAAATAAAGAAACTGATTACTCACCTAGGTAAGGAAGAAATACTTAGCTTTGTTGTTGTTGATCTAAAGAATGTTGAGGTAAGTAGATAAAAACTTATTATAGACCTTGGAGTAATTTTGGTAGAGTGACGATAGCTTGGATGTTAATTGAAGAGAAGCACTTATGATCTCTGTCATGGTCGTTGGTTCACTGGAAGATTTATTGGACTCAATGAAGAATGAAGGATACCTACACAAAAATTTACAATCTCTAGCATAAGAAGCTGATTTTCTATCCACACTTTTCACCTCTTCCTCTATTTATATAGAAAGAAGGGGTCGTGAAACAATAGGTTCAAACAGTAGGTTCAATAAGTTGTCTAATTTTAGCCTTAATATGTATTGATTATGCATATAGATCAAACAACTAAAAATAAAAAAGAAAATTATATTTGCATGGAATTTAACCCTTGAGGTGGTTAAAGGTTAACCGTTAGTGGTCAAGGCTAACCATTGGTAGTTATGAGTCAATCATTAGTAGTCGAGAGGACAAAGGTAGGGGTGGTTTGGGTGTTTTTGGAAAATCTAATGTTGGTCCTACTTAATGGCCTCCAGCTAGTACTATTGTTCCTTCACCGCCCACTGATGGTTGGCAGATAACAATTCATGATGACCCCTAGATGGTTGGGCTGCTATGGAAATCCAAGACAAGGAACCGCTTGCTTTGTCGATGCTTCCTAAGGATGACCCTCCACCTCAATCTCCTGGGGTAAAACCATGTTCTTGATTTTCTCTTTGGTGATTTATAGTTCTATTTTTTCTTGTCATGTTCTATCCATTAGTTTGTTGATATTTTGAGCCAATGGTTTTTTTTGGCATGGAGTATGGGCCGTGATTTGTCCTGCCACATTACCATGTAACCTTTTGTATTATATTTTAATTTTTAATATAATATGAGGCATTCCTATAGAAATATTAGGTGGTGATGTGTAATCGAAAAATTACTATATTGTTTGTTTGAAAAAGAGTCAAAAACTATAGTTAGTAATCATTATTTGAATACCTGATCATAAATCATATCTATAATTTATTACCTATTTCTATAGGTTATGTATGTTAATAAACAATAAGAGTCATTTTATATTATTGTGAAATTCAAATTAATACATATTATCAAGATATTAGGTGGTGATGTGTATCAAAAAGTGGTTGTCATGTTTGTTTGAAAAAAGAGTCTAAAACTATAGTTAATAATTACTATTTGAATACCTAATTATAAATCAAGTCTGTAATTTGTGATGTTTTTTTTCTATAGGTTGTATATGTCAATAATCAATAAGAGTTGTCTTATATTATTGTCAAAATCTAATTAATACATATTACCAAAATATTAGATGGAGATATGTAATCAAAATTTGATTATAATATTTATTTGAAAAAGAGTCTATAACTATAATTCATAATCACTATTTAAATATTTAATTATAAATCAAGTCTATAATTTATTATATCTATTAATTGCTCAATCATGTTATGTTGTTGACAAAGTCAAATTAATATACATGGAATTTCCCTTGGATCTGTGTTAAATACCCCTCTCATCTTTGCGAAATATGCAAACCGGCTTGTTGCCATTCCTTTCCGCAACTTCCGCGTATGGCATCCCTTCATTTCCCTATAGTTGAACTTGCTCTTTTTCTCATTTTCGTTAACATTTTGTACAAAGTTTTCAAAAAATCTGAGCCTGGGTTGGGATTACCACCAGGGCCACATCCATTTCCTGTTTTTGGGAATCTCCATCTGTTGGGAGACCTCCCTCATCAGGCTCTCGAATCCCTTTCAAAGATATACGGGCCCATCATGTTTCTTCGCGTCGGCTCCATTCCGGCCGTTGTCGTGTCTTCTCCTGACATGGCCAAAGAGTTTCTTAAAACTCGGGATGTGTAATTTGCCAGCAGGCCTGCTGTTTCGGCTGGAAAATACGTAGCCTACGATCGCAAAGGTATGGTACACGCCCCATATGGAGAGTATTGGAAGCAGGTGAAAAAGCTCTGCACAATCGAGTTACTGTCAGCCAAAAGAACCGAGTCGTTCAAATGGGTGAGTGAGGAAGAGGCATCCGCCATGGTTCACTCCATTTGGAAGGACAGTCAACAAGGCGTTCATTGTGTTGATCTCAGCAAGAACATAGCCTCCCTCACACTAAATATCGTGTGCAGAATGTTTGCCAGCAGAACATACTCTGACCACGAATTGAGTGGAGGCCTCAGCTTTAAAGATATGATAGGTGAGCTAATAGCTCTAGGAGGCGCTTTTGTGATAGCTGATTTCCAAGGCCTTCGCCGGCGAATGAAAGCCTTGCACAAAATAATTTCCGGGGCCGATAGCTGATTTTATTGACAAATTGAAGGAAGAGCGAAGTGTGAAAGACATGGTAGACATGCTGCTCGACATGGCCGGGGCCGATAGCCACTCCACGGAGGTGGTAGTCACACGGGTTCACATCAAAGCAATTATCCTGGTATGTTTTAGCTTAGATTTTTGAATTGACTTACAATTACCTATGGAAGAGCTTAACGATCAAACTCATTTCCCAAAAAATTATATAGAGTAATAAATTATTTGTAGGGGGTGTTTATAGACCAAAGGGTCTTTTTACAGGGTGATTGGGGATGAAAGCGTTGCATGATAGTTAGGTTGAAGTATTATAACCAAATTATTGCGATTTAATGGTCGAAATTCTCGCTTTTCTGAAATAGTTCTCATGTACAAACCATGTTTTTTGGAAATGATTTTCATGTACAAATCTTGTATGTTCGTGGTTGATTGACTTAATATATGAGCGATTTACGTGTTAGAGATAAGTATGATAAATCATTGGCACAGTCAATCAGTCGACAACAAACATATTGACTTTATAAGCTCTTCCTGCATATAGATCAATAAAATAATTCTGTTAATACATGACTCAACAATGGCTTGGACTGTTTCTCAGGATATGTTACTTGGTGGAGTAGAAACAACCACCACAACTATAGAATGGACAATGTGTGAGCTGTTGAGAAACCCTCGTGTAATGGCAATTGCATAGCAAGAAATTGAATTGGTGGTCAGAAGACACAGTTTAGTAAAGGAAAGTGACATAACAAATTGTAAATATTTTCAATGTGTAGTGAAGGAGACGTTACGATTACATCCACCAGGGCCATTGCTCATTCCACACGAGTCCGATGATGATGATGATGATGATGATGATGATGATGAATCACCACCATCATCATCACTAACACCACCACCATCATGATGATGATGTTGATGAAGAATCACCATCATCATCATCACCACCACCACCACCACCACCACCACCACCACCATCATCATCATCATCATCATCATCATCATCATCATGCTGATGATTCACCACCACCACCACCACCACCACCACCACCACCACCACCACCACCATCATCATCATCATCATCATCATCAAGCAGCTACAAACATTATACATTAAGTATATTATATGGCAAGTAAGTTTGACACTAACACTCCACCTTAGAACTGAATTTGACATAGATAAATTTGTGATGTGTGGATTAAACATTGAGATGAAAACAAGTTATATTTAAATGTGGATATGATTAGTTTCAAATATGGAAGATGAAAACAAATATAACCATCACTTAAACATGTCAAAATATGAACTAGCAATTACCCCAAGGTTGCAAGGAATGCTAGAAGGAATTTAGAAGTTTGTTTTTCATTTTCAAAGTATATTTCCCATGTAACTATTCGTGTTTTATGTTTAAGATGTGGACTCCCCATATTACTTGATAAGTGTTGCCCTTGTAAGAACATTGGCAGTCATAGTAAGTGGGAGATCCAATGAAAAAATGGCATGTACGCATGTGGTATGTATGGATCAAATGGGATGTCAGTGCATAGGGAAGATGTGGGTCAACTAGGAGCACTACATGGAATTTTGATAGATAACCAATAAATTTGACATATTTTATGATTCGATGACCACCCGAGGAAACTTACCATGTATAGGCAACAAGTAACTTGTCCAGAAAAAGTAAACATGAAATAACATGATGTCAGAGAGAATTTAAAATGTTAATATTAAGACATGCATTTCAAGAACTGAATATGAAAATGGATTATAAATATATCATGACAAAATGATTTACATATATACCCATTGCATTTTACCAGTTCATATTTATATAATTACATAAGATCTTAAAACAGAGGATGGTCATACGCAATTTTTTTAAAATTCTAGTCGATAAATGTATAGTATACTATAGTATAGTTAGAGATGTTACAAATGAAGTGGAAGAGGAAAATATCTAAGTCTACTTTCCTCTAATTTCCAAACATGTAAATATTGATTATTCTTCATTCTTTCAAAATGCTCAAATGTAAAAGAAGAGGAGATATATATGTCATTAAGGGAGCATACTCTTGATACAATAGTGAAGGTCAATCCTTAATGACCTATGTTTCCACTATCAAATTTTGCTTTATCAAGGGTCAATCCTTTTGATTTATGTATGGTTAGGCCACATGATATTTTGATAGGTATCTATCTGTGATTGGCTTAAGTAATAGGAGAAATTGGAACATGCAAATGAATGTTACTATCCCATGGTGAACCAAAGAATTTTTTGAATGCAATAACTATGTACCTCAGTAATGAAGGTGGCTTTGAGTTTCGAATGTAGACAATGTGAACATTTTATCCAAATATTCCATTAACTAATCCAACTTCCATCCATAGATTTAAAGTTAGCATGATTTTTTATCCTTTGCATAGAAGCATGGTTAATTAAAGTTGAGTGTCATTCTGGTTATATGTCTCTTTAAATATTCTCAATTCAGCTTATAGATTGCAACTATAGTGTTTAAGGATTATAGCATTTATTTATTATGCATGTGCATGAATGATGGCAAGTGATCCTCTAATAGATATGGTACACAAAACCTTATTAAAGGTTAGTTTCTAAAACACCAGGTAACAAATATTCGACTACAAACTATTAAAGGCAATTTTTGTAGCATGTGGTATCTTTCTTGTGCAGCTATGTCATGATGAACAATTATTTCAAATAATAACTTTTTGTATATAGTCATTACAAGGCTTTCTATCATAACTAAAGATGATATTCTAGTTAGCATATGGTGGTAACTTTCAGATTTGTTTTTAGCATTTGTTTCATACTTTAATATATATTTGAGCATAGCATGGTGGTTAATAATTGGTTGGAAATATACATTTGCACACCATATTGAGAGTATTCTTATGTTGCGTATGTTGACTATGTCATCATTTTGTGTTGGGAGATAAGTTTTGTGACCATATTCATTGATAAACATGGTTGAGTTTGCTTTTACTAGCCATGTGGATCTATACATACATTGGAAAGTATCACCTTTTTGCATAAACATGTTGTTTCACTACATTTCGTGTGGTATTGTACTCAATTCAAAAGTTATTCATAATTTTAGAAGGATATTCAACAAATATATGATTGGTGGTGAGAAAACATGGACATCAAGATCAGAATGATGAATTCTAGTATGGATTGTATCAATGTTACATGGATTCCCTGCAATTACATGGTGGTTAAATAATTTCCTTGTAGAATCAACCTGAGATGGATCATCCCAGTTTAATATGTCCATTCTAGGTGCATTTTGTAACCATAGAAACCCATGGATGTGTGTCAAGCCTTTGTGTTGCCATTCATACCTAAGAACAAACAAACATTTGTTTATAATGGTTGTAGAGGTATTCAAAATATTTATCAAGTATTTTAAAACTTATGTTGATTACAATTGCATATACCAATAATATTTTTTTAAGGGATAATGGACGACATGTGGAAATATTTGGGACCAATTCTTCAAGGGGTTGTACATGTTTATGGCCACTACAAAGTTTGATAAGGGGATCCCACATTGTATATGGTGGGCCCCAACACATGCCATCCATTATTTTAGTAATCCTATTCCTCGTATTCATTCTCATGACCCATTTGAACACAAAACCTAATGTGAATTTGGTAAAATAACTTGGGCGATATCTTCTTATTGAATCAATTGGGTGACTTTTGCTTATCTTTTTCAAATCTTTAGATTTATCTGCTTTATATGCTTATTAAACCATCTAAGTGTTATGTTAGTGTTTTCTAGGTTAGGTTCTTTCATTTCATGTTTGGGTTTGAATTAGTGCACTAGCTTATTATCATGACTTCGTAAGTGTTTTGGTCTCGATGGAGAGCTTGAGATTGAAAGAAACCACAAATATTGAAACCCATCTAATTAAGGACAAATTAGTTTAAAGAGAAGGGGATCAAATTCAATGAAATAAGCTTGAAAAGCATATGAAAATCCCAAGGTGGTGAGGAGAATAAAAGGTCCCCGATACTCTGTGAAGAAATTGGAGACTTTGAGATCTTTGAATTAGGGTTTATTATCCCACATTTAGGAGGAAATGGTGAGAAATATGATTTAAAATAGAATCTAGTCACAATGTAAAGTCATCTTGAGAGGCTGTATTATTACTCAAATTCAATGGGTAGTTGGAGGACATGCATCATCTTTACAAATAGGGAGAGGATGTATCTTAACAATTTCCTGACAATTTCTACATCTATCATGATTGACATTTCACAAAATAATTCTACGAGATTTGAACCCATGATGTATGCATGTGGTCCATACCATACACTTAAATCTAGTATTTTAGCAAAAATATGCATAATTTATAATATTAGTAGAAAATGGTTTTTATTAAAATATTAACATTTGATTGTTTTTTCTTATAAAATTACTAGCATTTAACTAATACATATGTCTCCTAGATCACAACTAAGGGAGTTGCAATTATGAAATAGAGATTGGGCAAATATGTTATCTCTTTCAATGAACAATATAGGCCATCATAAACAAAACCATTACTTGGAAATTCAGATCTAATTAGTCTAACCCAATATTTACTTTTTGTGGACTTATTTTGACACCTAAATGCATTTTTATAGAGTATGAATATAGTGAAATATTTAAAGGTGAATTGGGTGATGATGGTGAGAAGCAATTTTAAGTTAGTGGCCATGGGTTTTGAGTGAAATTTAATCACTAATGTACACTCTTACACTTTAAAAAATCCCTTTTACCAATATAAAAATTGTGTGTGTGTGTGTGTGTGTGTGTGTGTGTGTGTGTGTGCGTGCGTGCGCATGTGTGTGTAATGTTAATTATTATACAAATACTATATAATATATAGTTTAATATTTTTGTATATAAAAGATTATTTGTATAATATAGAGTGATATATTATTATTTTATATTAAAAAATAATTATATAATATATATGAATATTACATATATTATATGATATATTTAAATATTATGAAAATTTTAAAAATCATAATGACCTAACAAAGATAGGATAATGCCCAATGTTGGTCCCCAAATCTATCTAAATATAGGATCTGTACTAACACAACAGACACTTGGGCACAAAGCAATCACTTATCATGATTTTTTATTTGTCATCTAATGACACCAAATGGTAGGAAACTAACAAATCCTTTTTAGCTCAATTAGCATTGGGAAGCAGGTGCATGGGATAATGATTGTTAATTAAATACAACGTAATGGAGATGGTGGAATGAGTACCTCCAATGCCAAATCAATGATTGGCAAGGTCTATTCTCCATGATCCTAAGAAGTTCCAAAGCTCTATAATAGTAGACTGAGTCTAGTTATAAAGGAGGAGAACATTGGAATAACGAAGCTCTAGCAGATTGATTCTAGATTCTATGTTCGCCATTAGAGTTAGAGATTAGTTTAAGATGCTTTTGTCACTTCTTGTTGTAATTCCCAAGGTTACCTATGAGTCTCTGGGACTTTATCAACTTAATTCAATCATATGCTTAGTTTCTATTGATTTATATATGTACTATTGTTGAACTCTATCAATAAAGAAAGCTTTGTTTAAGGCTGAAATGGATTAAATTCTTAAGTATGTAATATATATGTTGGGATCTTGCGAGATTCTAACCTAACTCATCTATGGCATACCTGTAGCTCATGAGAACTCTCACACCTGATATAGGAATACTTTAAGTATGAGTAAGACCCTGCACCTCATAAGGATACCTACACCTAAGTGCAAACCTATGTCTAAGTCTTTTGACAAGATACCCAGTCTCCCCTCAAGTACCTATATGCCATTAATCCAAGTTTACCAAAGGTTTTCACCCATGAATACACCACCATCATTTTACTAACTAAATTCCATGAAGGATAGAGTTGTATCATGGCACAACTAGCCCAATGCAAACCCCAATCCCTTCTCCATTACACTTAAAATGAAAACATAAAGCTTGCACCTTATGTAAAGTGATGCTAGCACAGTTGAGTGTCAAATGTTGAATGCCATGGGAGTAGTCAATTCATGCACCCTATTTTAACAATATTAAATATGATCTAGACAGTTATATAATTACATGACTAGACCCATGACCAAAACACTTACTTTTCTACAATAGTTTAGTTCCATTACTGGGACTTATTAAATTTTATTATTGCAATGGTACACTAGGACAATGTCTTGACTCTCCCATGAGAACATCAAGCACTGGCTAGAATGAGTGGAAGACAGCTTTGCATTGAGGCATCGAACTTGTATTGGATAGAACACAAGGAAGTGGGTCTAGAACCACTTGTATGATGCCCTGTATGAGATTTTCTTTTGCAAACTACTAGATCAATTGTACCAATGGTTGGTTATGTATGTGATACATATAATTCGAAGCTATGGATAATGCCTTGAGTGGATGAAATAGTGCCTAGGGAGGATTGAAAACTTAGATGCCACTTGGACTACAACTACAAATAGATGGTGGCAAGGGGAACTTAATAGCTACATGCTTAACTTTGCAGTGTCAATGTACTCCTGCCCTGAAGAAGAAATTTATCAATTCTTATGTGATATAAGAAGCGTGTTTATGAAATAAATTATCATCAAACTCAAGAAGATGATGGTGGATTATCACTTTGAGACTGTGAAGATGGAAGGCTAAAGTCCTCTCGCATATGAATAGCGAAACAGGGAAGAAGAGGATGTGTAGGTGAGGTGAAATCGAAGGGGATGAGCAGATTGATAATCAAGAACTCATGAAATAGTATTATAATAAAAAGAGGAATGTTATTATAGAATATCTAGAAAATGTAAGTAACAAGAAGACCCAAAGAAAGGAGGAAGGGCATGGGGAAGGATCTCTTAAATGGCAATCGTGCCTAGAGGAAGGAACATTTAACACCATGGAATAAGCTCCATAGTTGACAGGTGAATTCTCAGGGTCCCTTAAAAAATTGACCATTAGAGATACATTAGATGCACCTACCCATTTTTAATCTATAGTACAAGATCATGCGCTAGATCCCCCATAGGAAGATAGAATATTAGAAACTAACCTCATTATCGACTTAGACTTTGATTGTTTTGCATATTTGGACTAGAACTTTATGATTGAACAAGTTATCCCTTAAGAGGAGGTAAGTAAAGATACATATAGACCTCAAGGCATTCACTTGACTAGATATAATGTGAGTGCAAGCAACCTAGTTTAGCCAATGTCTGATGCGTAGCCTAGGTAACAGCTCATAGGAAGTGGCCCTACACCACTAGTCAGTAGTATGGTGCCACCATATTCTATAGTACAACCAATAACCATGACACCAACACCTAGCCTTGTGACTAGAGGTGTTAGAGGACCAACACTAGGATAAGTACCAGGAGGATAAGCACATCAAGCACTAACCACTCCCCAGCCCAATATTTACTATGAGATGGTTATGTCCCTACCCAAGTATCGAGGCATCGAAAATGACCCAAAACATGTGCTCAAATGTGAATTACAATGGCATGTTTGAGGAATAACCTATTCTAAGTGCAAGACAACCCAATTTATGATAACTTTGATTGATTACACCCATAATTGGTATAATAATTTTAATCCTAATAAGGGTATGGTTAATTATGACACCTTGAAGGAAGCCTTCTTTAAGGAGTTTGATATACCTAAGTTTGATTAGTAGATCATCACCATGATCAAAGATATAAACCAAGGATTATCTAAAAATGTGCACTTGTATAATGCTAGATTTAAGAATCTCCTTTCAAATCTCCCTTGCAATATCCACCCTTCCTAACATGCACAATGGTTTGTTGGAAGATTTTTAATACCTTTTAGAATGGTACTATCCATGAAAACATTCATAGATCCTTGAGAAGCACTTGAATATGTACTCAGGGCTAAGGTGGTGGGAAGCATCGATACAGGGATTAGCCTCTTCATGGTGGCACAAATTACATTTATATCCTCCAAACTAAAAAAATTGACCACTAATTTGTTACAGGATGATCGAAGAGGGTTATGGTGCATTGATTGTAATATGGAGGGCCATAATAGAAACAACTACCCTTGAAGGAATGTGTGCACACTTCTCCTCAACTATGAAGTTTGTTAGGAGGCACATGAAGTTCATAATTATCCTTTGTTATAATGTGCCAATCAGGTCAGTACAACAATCTATTGCCAGTTATGTGATGCCCATACCCATAATATGGATTATTACCACATAATTGATGAGATGTATGATAACATGGGGAGAGGGACGTGACAAAATATAATAATAGTAAGATGGCAAAGAGCCCAAGGAAATAAGGGTTATGACCAACAAAATGTAGGCTATGGGATGTAGAGAAGCGATAGAGCATGATGTGGAAAACCTAGTGGAGGAAGGTTCCCACCAAGCTCATGTTACAAGTATGGTTAGATTGAGCACTATCAGCACAACTACCCTACACATCCAATATGTGGGTACTATCAAGGAATACACAAGGTCAAGGAATACCCTGAATTATACAAAAATCTGACCCAAGGAAGGCTAGGCATCAACAAAGGTGCAAGGATGATCAAGCATGAGCCTAAAGAGGAAAAATGGGATGTAAAGGTGCATCTTGCATACATGGAGTCAATCAAAGTGCAGGCAAAAACTTAGAGTAGACTCATCACTCAACTTCCAGTTGCTCTAATACTAAAGTTAAACCTAGAATATGGTATGCCAATCTGCATAGTGCATTACATAGCTAGAACCCAAAGTTGCCCCTTATCCAAACCTTGTATGCTAAAAAGGTGTAGTACAGCAAGCCATGAATATGATCCAAAACCGACAAGGAGAGCTCTAACTAACATGAGACTTAGAGGCACATGTTATTGCTTCTTACAAAAAGCAAGATAGCCACAAGGCTAAAGTATATGAGTTGATGAAGATATTGCACCTATTAAAGAACCCAAAGTATAAATAAAAGGGATGTTTCTCATATTAAAGAACCTTCTTCTAGACCATGTAGGATAGCAGTCAGTTGAAGTTGTCATGTGATGCATGGAAAGGGCATGAGAGGTAAGGCATACCTAGAACATGGAGTATGACCAAGAATCTTGGTGAATTTGACCATTGATGGATGATCCATCTGTAAGGTCCTAATTGACACCAACATCAAGGTCAATATCCTAACTAAGAATGCATGTGAAAATATGGGTAGGCCAACATTGAGGCCTTCTCCCCATGTACTATTCATATCCAAAAAGACTTGAGTGTAGTTGATCATAATTCTAAATGGTGCCATTGTAGATATTATGGGCACCAAATTCCACATTAACTTTGAGGTTATCGAGTTGGCTAAAGAAGATAACTATCCATCACTTCTAGGAAGGCCTTGGTGCTATGCCAACAATGCACATATGTGATTCAAAAAGTGATATATGACCTTCAAAAATAGTAAAGAAAGGGTAGTGATTCCCCTTTCAAGTGACCAAGGACACCTTATGTGCAGAGAATTGATTTGGAGAATGAGATCAACCTTATATATAACATCATAGTGTAAGGCACTGATGAGGCTAGGATATGCCCAATAAATGTATAATAAATTAGCTCATCTTACTCTCTCTTTCTATTAAGTTTGATTGCATTTTGTAAATTTTATTTTGATGTGAGATGAGTTAGGATGTGATTATCCATCTTTTGTTGATTGTGATTCTAATGTTTTAAAATACCTATAATTCCTAACAAGTGTGTTGGAAAATTCTAGTTTTGTAATAAAACAAGTCATCATCAGGATAAAGAACAAATATGAGTGGATTACATGTTTTTGGAAGCATTGGACTCAATTTAGATTAGTTCTGGAACCTACAGAATCTGCTCCACAATCATCACAGTTAGTTTTACAACTTCAGCATACTATTTCAAGTTGTCACATTTTTAGACTTAGCTCTGAAACTCTATATTTAGCTCCGATACTCTTATAGATAAGCTCTAGAACTTTTCTAGCTAGATATGGAACTGATGAGGATCTATTCCAAACGGCCAACGATCTATTAGATCAATGATCTCATTAAATCAGGTATAGATTCTTGATTTTTGAACTTGCAGAATCAAGACATCACACAGCTGGACATCTAGCCACATATTGATTCAACATCTATTATGGGTATGATTCAGTTCTATCATATCTATGAAACAGTTACATCCATCAAAGAATCTATTCTAGGTACGATTCAGTTCCATTGTATCTATGAAATAGTTACAACGATCAAAGCATCTATATATACAGACTTGGGAATTTAGTAAAATATATAGAGAGGAGATAGAATATAGAATATAGAGAAAAAAGATAAATTAGTACATTTCTAATACAAAACATTTTATCAATGAAATAGCCATTTCTATTTTGAAAGTAAATTAAATTGTTCAAATCCTGTTTTAGGCGGTGCAAGGGCCCACTCCTCCAAAGAACCAAGATCTTCATTTTTTTTGGTATTTATATTTCTATTCGTAAATGTAAATAGGTAATTTTGGTAAGATTTGTTTTAAATTTGTTCCTGTAGGCATTTTAGATTAAATTTCATTTTTACGTGTGTTTGTTTCTATCAATCTATTTCATTTCTGCAATGTGTGTTTGTTTCTAGCAATCTATTTCATTCCTGCAATGTGTATTTGTTTCTAGCAATCAATTTTCATTTCTACAATGTGTGTTTATTTCTAGTAATGTATTTCATTTATGCAAAGTGTGTTTATTTCTAGCATATTTACATAGTTTGATTCCAGTAAGGTTTTAACCAAGAAATCCTTAAGACATTAAAAACCCCCCAAAACAACAAAAATACAAATACCTCCATTCAATTACTAAATCGCTACGATTCTTCTTATTTCATTTATCTTTGGACATAGCCCTGGTTAAATATGACATCAACAGAAAGTTGATTAAATGATGGGGATGATGACACCCATCATTTTTGGTGCCGTTGTCGGGGAACACTAGTTGGAATTTTCTAATTAGGTGTCAACAAGAGCAACAACCATTCATTTAGTAATTAAAGAAAATTTCTCTAATTTATAAGTAGACCACGAGTTCCAAGGGTAGATTTCTCCCCAAAATATCTGAACAAGAATTTCCATCATCCTCTAGTTTAAGAAAGGACGTTGAGCAAGAATTGGAGGCACCATTATCTCCTACAAGACAAGAAGAAAAATTTCCATCTTTGGAATTTATGGATCAGTCACCAGAACCAAGTAAAACCTTAGGGAGGGGGATTATTTCTCAAGATCCATTGAGGGAAATTTTTGATTCTCAATTGAGTATTCAACCCCCTACTCCTAACTTTTCACCATCCCCAAAACAGACTACATACCACATTGATTGGGAGACAAGATTAGAAAATACCAGATAGATGGAATGAGAAGTTGGAAGAGAATGTGAGAGAACCTTTACCTATCCAATTCATATCGAGGATGATGAAACCACTTTGAAAAATATTTCACCTGCGCACCTGCCTACATTTAGAGGAATGTCATCCGAGGATCCTGACCAATTTATGTTTGAGTTTAAAGTACTATGTTAGACTTATGATTACAAGATAGATAATCAAAAACTAAAGTTGTTTCCATCTACCCTAAAGGATACAGCAATGAGGTGGTTTATGGGATTAACATCTAATTCTATTACCAATTTGAAATAAATGGAAACTGTCTTCCTAGACAAATGTCAAGATTATTGTAGAGGAAGAATTTTTCAAAATAAAATAGGAAGAAGATGAAAATATGGAAGATTATTTGGATAGATTCCTCTTTGTGAGTAAAACATGTGGATTTGTACTTAAAGAAGATTTAAATAAAACCATTTTTCTCAAAGGTCTAGATGATGAATCTAGGGAAACCCTTGATTTAATTGGCAGAGGAAACATTTCTCAATCAAGAATGGATGAAATCATAGAAATTTGTAAAAACTATTCAAGAAAAAGGGGTGGACCTAGAAAAGGGAAAACAGTTAAAATTTTGAATCTAGATATGAAAAAATTAATGGATGAATTGGAAAACTTTAAAATAGACATATTAGTTCAATTAACCTCCACCATGGATGGATTTCAAGCTAAAGCAAATGCCTAACTTGAACCATTAGCCATGTATTGTCCTAGATGCAGGAAGAAGCATGTAATAAGGGAATGTCCTTTGGATAAAATGGAATTATGTCTTGTCTGTGAATCTAAAGAACATGATACTCATGCTTGTTCTCTTCTTCCACTCATAAAAATTTAGGTCAAACAAACCAATACATCATCCACCATAGAAGAATTAAATTTTGTTCAGAGACAATCTAACCAAGGATAGTTTATGCCAAGACCAACTTCTCATCCCTGGATGATGCCATGGGCATCTCAAATAGTACCACAAAGTTGAGGACAACCACCTTGGGCCCCTCAACCCACATGGCATCCATAGGATTGGGCAAGTCAATCTTGGTATACTTAGGGATAACAAAAACCTTGGTCTGGTCAAGTAAATCCTTATGCTTGGCCACAACCTAGATGGAGCCCTAGCAATTATGTGCAAGGAAAAACATATCCAAATCAGAACCAACAAACTATAATGGGACCTCCAACACAAAATCCATGGATTGAAAACATAGTCCAAACCCAAATGCCAGTACAACTAGTAGCAAACCCAAGAAACAAACAAACAACTCTTATATATGAAACAAGACAAAAAAAATAGTTAATTTAAATACAATGGATTGTGAAAACATTCAAACCAGATCTAGAAAAATAGTTAGCAGTCCTCCTTTTATAATCACTGAGATGACAGAAGAAGTTAAAACCCCTAGGACAGTTACACCTAAGGAAGATGACAAAGAAAAAGATAAGGAACCAGAAAGAAATTCTATTGAGATTCCATTTCTAGAAAGACTTCAAGAAACCATAGAACTTAAGGAATCTGAATTGGTGCAGGAACTAAGAAGATTGAATATTGAAATACCATTGTTACAAGAAATTAAGGATATTCTAGATTTGAACAAGTTAATCAAATTGTTATGTTTTACAAAACTTGGAAGAAAGAAGTAGTACCCTAGGACTATTTAGGTAGATGGGAAACTTGTTGATTTATTAGCAGGAAAACTCCTACTACCTAAATATGGAGATCCTAGAAGCCTTGTTAAATTTGTTTCTATAGGGAATAAGGATATACATAATGTTTTTATTTATTTGGGTGTAGCTATCAATGTAATGACAGTGGACACTTTGAAAACATTACCATTAATAGGCATACAACCTACTAATACCATATTGCAGATGGCAGATCAGTCTATAGCAAAACCCAAAGGAGTTATTGAAGATGTGGCTGTAATGGTGGAATCATGGGAATATCCAGTTGACTTCCTTATATTGCATCCAAAAGGTAAAACACTTGGTCATCCCATTATTTTGGGGAGGCCATGGTTAGCTACAGTTTTTTCCTTAATTGATTGCAGGTCAGGTGATATGACTATTCCAAATGGTAAGAATTCTAAGTAAATTTCATTATATCCATCTACATGAGATTGATAATCAAGCAAAATTATGGGTTGATAATCCTGATATTAATGAGAAAAATATGTCTTCTTTGGCTATGATAACATTACATGATCATGTATGGGAAATAAATGATATGGTTAATCCTTAATTAAATGAACATCAATCATCATTGGAGCAGTCATGATTAGTTCCAAAACCATCAAAGTTAGTTCTGGAACCATCATAGTTAATTTTGGAACCATCACAATTAGTTCCATAACCATCACATTTAGTTTTGGAATCATCGCAGTTATTTCTAAAACCACACCAATTCTCTACAAGTGAAGATAACTTCACTCTCGAGGAATGTGATTTCTCTTGGGGAGAGGAAGGATCTGTAGCATTAGTTTAACAGATATCAGGAGATGGTGAAGAATTTTTGAAAAATAGTAGTAACGAGGCATTCAACCTACAACAAGATAAGTATCATAACTCTTCATGTTGTCCTTTGTCCAACATTCTACCTCTAGGAACTTTTAGAGATGTTGCTACATATCATATATTGTTACCACATGCCTTTCCACTAAACACCTTAATGAAACCCTTTCAACAAATCAGTTCATCATATCCTGGAACCAAACATGTTGAGATTCAACTAGGAATTTTTTTTAATACTAATAGGTGGTTAAAGAATGATGAAGAAGTCAAACTATTTGATGTTCTGAAGGATCATACTAAAGCGTTTACTTGGGACAATAGAGATGTGAAGGGAATTTATCCAATTATTTGCACCCATCACATTTATACTAAAAATATTAGACTAGTTAGGCAACCTCAGAGAAGGATGAATCTAGCCTTAAGGGATATAGTCAAACAAGAAATTGAAAAACTATTACAAGTAGGTTTTATCTACCCTATCTCAGATAGCCAGTGGGTGTCTCCTCTTGTAATTGTCCCTAAAAAGAATGGAAAATGGAGAATTTGTGTTGACTATAGGGAACTGAACAAAGCCACCCTAAGAGATTATTTTCTCTTACCATTCATAGATCTAGTCTTGGACAACCTTTCAAGTAAATAGTACTTTTCCTTCTTGGATGGATTTAGTGGATACAATCAAATCATAATTGCTGCTGAAGATCAGGACAAAACTACATTTACTTGTCCATGGGGTACCTTTGCTTACAGGGTATTTCCATTTGGACTATGTACTGCTCTAGCAACCTTTCAAAGAGCTATATTAGCAAATTTTGCAGACCTAACAAATGACTGTGTGGAGGTATATATAGATGACTTTACTGTGTATGGAGATACATTTGATGATGCCTTAAAATTTTTGGACAGAATATTAACAAGATGTGAACAACATCACTTATCTCTTAGTCATGAGAAATGTTTGATGATGATTGATGAAGGGATCGTACTAGGGCACCATATTTCAAAAGAGGAATTTAGGTTGACCGAAACAAAATCAAGATTTTTTTAGACTTGCCTATTCCTCAAACTCCCATAGATATCAGATCATTCTTAGGACATGCTAGATACTATAGGCATTTTATCAAGGATTTTAGTAAAATTGTTGCCCCCATGTTTAAATTTCTTACCAATAACTATGCTTTTGAAGAAATTAAAGAGAAATTAGTAATTGCCCCAATATAGCAAGGACCTAATTGGGAGAAACCTTTTCACATCAAAACTGATGCCTCAAATACCTCAATTGGTGCAGTTTTGGGACAGAGAGATGAAGAAGGAAGAATGTATGTTATTTAATACCTCAGTAAAAATCTTTCTCCCATTCAAAGAAATTACACTACCACTGAAAAAGAATTTCTAGTTGTGGTCTATGTAATCAATAAATTTAGACATTACATTACAGGGCACAAAATATTTGTACATACAGATCACTCAGTAATTAAATATTTAATGAACAAACCAGTGGCTAGAGGTAGAATAATTAGATGGTCACTACTTCTACAAGGATTTTATATTACCATTATGGACAATCGAGGCAAATCTAATGTGGTGGCTGATTTCTTGTTAAGATTGACCAATATAGGGGAGCAGGATCTAGTCAGGGATAACTTTCTAGATGAACAATTGTTTGTTATTTCATCTAACACACTATGGTTTGATGACATGGCAAATTATCTTGCAATAGGAATGTTTCCTCCTTCTTTCACTAAAAAATAAATAAAAAATTAATCAAAACCAGTGCACAGTTCAAATGGTTAAACAGAATACTATTTAAATGTGGCCCTGATTTGTTTTTACACAGGTGTGTAAGAGAAGATAGATGTTTTGACATCCTCCAGGCATGTCATGATGAACCAAGTGGAGGACACTATTCAGTGAAAATAACAACTCACAAGATACTTGGCACTGGTTACTGTTGGCCATCTTTGTACAAAGATGTGAAGAGATATATCAGGTGGTGTGATCCTTGTCAAAGGATGGGACAGCCAACCATTACCAATGAAATGCCTCTACAACCACAAGTAGTGTTTGAACCATTTGAGAGATGGGGATTGGATTTTGTTGGACCTTTTAATCCTCCTTCATAAGGAAAATAGCACATTCTTGTGTGTATTGATTATGTAACAAAATGGACAGAAGTACAGGCTTTAACAAAATGCCACTGAAGAAGTAGATGTTGATTTCCTTTGGCACATAATTATGGTAATGTTTGGAGCACCAAGATGATTAGTTTTAGACCAGGGACAACAATTTATGTCCAATATGATCCAAGCTTTCACAATGTATTATCAGATCAATCATAGGAAGTCATCTCCCTATCACCCATAAGCAAATAGACAAGTTGAAGTAAAAAATAGAGAATTAAAAAACATCCTCACTAAAATAGTTGAAGCTGAAAGAAGAGATTGGGTAAAAAGATTACCTAAAGCTGTCTAGGCTTACAATACAACTTGGAAAACCATAATAGGGTTTTCACCATATGAGTTAGTCTATGGGAAAAAACACTTGTTGCCTGTTGAGTTCAAACTACAAACATTGAGGATAGTAGGTAAGGTGGGAATTGAATTGGATGTAGTTCAAAAGGATCGAATCCTTCAAATCAATAAATTAGATGAATTCAGAATGGAAGCACTTCACCAGACATAGATAGCCAAGGTCAAAGGAAGCAATGGCATGATTCACATATCAAGGAAAGATAATTCAAAGTAGGAGACTGGGCATTGCTGTTTGATTATAAGTACCAAAAATTCAAAGGTAAATTAAGAATCAGATGGTTGGGACCTAATTAGATCAGGTAGATATTTCACAATGGTTCTATCCAGTTACTTCCCATTGATGGAAATAGAAGAATACTCTTGGTCAATAGACACAGGCTAAAACTTTATAGGAAGCCTCCTACTAAGGATGAATTCTTGAAGCAAATTGAAGCAAACAAAGAATTTGATCATATGGAAGAACCCAGTTCTTCCAAAATGATCAAATAATCAGATGAAAAGATATAGAATAAAGGGAAGAGAATGAAAACTAGTAAATGGTGTTCTCTTCCCCAAAAAAACAACAAAAATCAAAGATCAATTGAAAATCAGTGATGATGGTTGATCTTCTCAAATAAATGGCTAATTCAAATAATTTTTTTTTGAATTCTAACTATTTTCTAACCATTTTTTAGGGATGATGTGTCAGCATGAGAGAGGGATTACATCATCAAGGATGGTAATTATGTTTTTAACTTGTTAAAGGTTAAATGGAAAGTTTGCATGTGTGATTAGACTTGATTTAGAAAGATTAGTATGATGAGTCATCTAATATACATCATGGTTAAATATGCAAAATCATGAGAAGGATATTGATGATGGAATGAGTTGGTTGATAACCATAAATAATTATTCTTATAATTGAGAAAACTGTATCCGCTAGTTCCACAGCTGAGTATAGTAGTTTTGTAGCCAAAATTGAGAAGTTCTGCAGCTAAGTATAGTAATTCCACAACTAAATTTGCCAATCAGCAATCGAATCCACTAGTTTTGTAGCCAAAATCATTAGTTCCGCTAAGATGAGAAGCAATTTTTAGCTAACCTATGAAATATTCAAAGAAGAATGAATCATGGGAATCAAAAAGAAGTTTGAACCAGACAATGATACGCAACTCCTTACAGATGTAGAAGTAGCAAATATCTTTCAACAAGCAGGATGGCTGGAGTTTCTGAACAAAATTCCTAAATACAATGATGAAATAGTAAGAGAATTTATTATCAATTTAGAGAAAAAAATGACAAATATTAGGAAGGTTTTCATTCCTTTTTCTGTGAATATCATAAGTGAGATGTCAAAAATTCTGATAATGCATGTCCCAAACCTTGTCAAAGGGACATTGAAAGACCTGGCTGAAACCCTATTGAAAGAAGGGGAAGCTAAATTCCAATATATTTATAATAAAAATAAAATCATCAAAGGGGTTAAGAGGGCCAACTTTCCCAAACCCTTTGATAGAGTAGCATTCTAGATAGTTAAATACTCAACATGTGATAGACAGTTTGGAACAGTAGAAAAAAAATCCTAAAAATCCTTATACGCCTTAGATATGGAGCCAAAAAACTAGAATATATAGTAAACCTTCCAGGGTTTCTTTTTGACTCCATCCACACCATGGCCCAGAGGTATTCTTGGGGTGTAGGAACAATTAGACATCATGGGTTAGTGCATTTAGTATGCCAACACCATTTCTTTTCTAAGAAAAATGGGGAAGAAATGTGGGACTAATTTCTTGGCAAATTTGGACAAAACCCTGGTATTCCTAGAAGAACAATAGCAACTCCTCCTGCTCCTTCAGTTCATTTGAAAACTACTACCATTGCTAAGGAAAATAAAAGATTAAGGGAGGAGGAAATACCAAAAAGAAGAAAATCTAGAAGAAAAGTTAAAATTTTAGACCCTACTGAAGCCATTTCCTCTTCTGCTGAAGCTATAAAAGAATTGATACATGTCTCTAACAATGACAGTTCACCTAGGCCTGAGCAAAAGATGAAAACTAGAATAAGTTATAAGAGGAGACCTGTGTCTGCACATTTTGAGGCTCCTCAAGAAAGAAAACTTTATAAAAAGTCTAAATAAAATTTAGAGGAGCTGGAAGAACAAGAAAGGGTAGAAACTAAAGCTGCTGATATTTTGTGCAGCATGGCCATGACTCCTCCTAGACCAAGCCAAGCAGAAAAGGAAAAAGAAGATGAAAATTTTTAGGAGCCATATTTCTAGGAACTGGGTGAGACTACAACACCATCACATGCAGAAGATCAACAGGCATCTTAGAGAAGGAAAGGTAAATACCCTATGGTGGAAGAGGAATGCTTAACTCCCCATGAAATTTTCAAAAAAGAACAAAACTAGTAGATTAAACAGGCTCTATTTTTTGTAGAACTCATTATCAACAAAAAGGATGAGGAATTGAACTTCCTCAAACTCAATTTAGAACAAAAGGAAATGCTCCTTGTAGAATTAACAAACCAATTCATAGCCAAGAATGAGGAATTAGCATAAATTAAAAGGCAACTAATGGAGAATGAAGAAAAATGTACAATACAGACCTCTATGTCAACAGTCTCTGCACAGACTGAATTGACTTATCTACCACTCAAGTAGTTATGGGATGACACATGCAGAGAAGTCAGTGAAATCAAAGCATCTAATACAGACTTGAAAGGTAAACTGGTGGAAGAAGAGAAAGCAAGGAAGGAATTGAAAGACAAATTTTACAAGGAGGAAAATGATAAGTGTAAATGTCTTGTGAAAACACAAATAGTTTGTATGATGAGTGATAATTTGTTTACATGTAGAAGACCTTCTCCTATTTATAACGTGTTTTTAAAGGAACAATTCATTCGCTAGCAATTGTCAAGGATAGCATGTGGACTTCCACATGAAATAAAAGATGAAGCTGATTTCTCAGTCACCTACTTCTTAGCTAATACAAAGCAGAAAAATCTTCTTTATGAATTTTACCTCTACAATTTTATGCTAGAAAGAAATACAGGTTTTATGATCAATTTGTATGTAGGAGAAAGCCAGCTTAATGGATTTGTCTCTGTTCTTCAAAATCAGATTGCATGGAAAGAAAGGGAGTCAGAGCATTGGTCAAAGGCTAGTTCATCCGGTCTCTGTATGAGAATTCATTATGGTAATCCACCTGCCTTTGTTACACATTTCCAATCCCATGCATTTAGTGATAAAATTCAAGGGACCTTATCTTTTTAGTTTATAGCAAAGCATGGATGTCTTCACCTCTTATGAAAGGGCAAATTTTTATAATATCTATGATGTATGTTTTAAAAGATGTGGATTTCTCTCAGTGGCATTGAAAAGAAGGGAAGTAATATCCCCTTCAAATTTGATCTAGAGTTTAAAAAGGGCAAAAGCTTTATGCACAATAATTTTCGAGATCAATGAAACTTCCCTGAGCATATGGATAGGAATGCTAATAAGGCCACCTCTACTTCTCACCCCCATATCTCCTTGGCAAAACAGAGAACCTCAACATCCCACTCAATTTGAGGAATGAAAAAGAAAAGTAGAAGCAAGAGTAGGGTATAGTACTTCTGAGTCAAAGTATTAGGATATTCAGTTCCAGCCATTTGATCTGAGCAATCAAGTGGAATGTAAAATATACAATCCCAAATTTGAAGAGTGAAGTTTGTAAAGGGACTTACAAACAAGTATGGGGGAGGTGATGAGGCCAAGATATGCCCAATAAATGTATAATAAATGACCGCATCTTACTCTCTCCTTCTATTAAGTTTGATTGCATTTTGTAACTTTTATTTTGATCTAAGATAAGTTAGGATGTGATTATCCATCTTTTGTTGATTATGATTCTAAAATTTTAAAAGACCTGTAATTCCTAACAAGTGTGTTGGAAAATTCTAGTTTTGCAATAAAATAGGTCATCATCAGGCTAAAGAACAAATATGAAGTGGATTGCATATTTTTGGAAGCATTGGACTCAATTTAGATTAGTTCTGGGACCTACAGCATCTGTTCTAAAATCATCACAGTTAGTTCTAAAACTTTACCATACTATTTCAAGTTGTCACATTTTTGGACTTATCTCTGAAACTCTATATTTAGCTCCTGTACTCTTATAGATAAGCTCTGAAACTTTTGCAACTAGGTATGGAACTGATGAGGATCTATTCCAAATGGCCAACGATCTGTCAGATCAATGATCCCATTAAATCAAGAACAGATTCTTGATTTTTTGAACATGCAGAATCAAGGCATTTATCACACAACTGAACATCCAACCACATCTTGATTCAACATCTATTATGGGTACGATTCAGTTCCATCATATCTATGAAATAGTTACAGCCATCAAAGCATCTATTCTGGGTATGATTCAGTTCCATTGTATCTATGAAACAATTGCAGCCATCAAAGCATCTATATATACAGACCTAGGAGTTTAGTAAAATATATAGAGAGGAGATAGAATATAGAATATAGAGAAAAAAGATAGATCAGTACATTTCTAATACAAAACATTTTATCAATGAAATAGCCATTTCTATTTTGAAAGAAAATTAAATTGTTCAAATCCTGTTTTAGGCAGAGCAAGGGCCCACTCCTCCAAAGAACCGGGATCTTCATTTTTGTTGATATTTATATTTCTAATCACAAAAGTAAATAGGTATTTCTGTTAAGATTTGTTTTAAATTTGTTCCTGCAGGCATTTTAGATTAAATTTCATTTCTGCAACGTGTGTTTGTTTCCAACAATCTATTTCATTTTTTCAATGTGTGTTTGTTTCCAGCAATCTATTTCATTCCTTCAACGTGTGTTTGTTTCCAGCAATCAATTTTCATTTCTTGAATGTGTGTTTATTTCCAGTAATCTATTTCATTTATGTAAAGTGTGTTTATTTCTAGTAGGTTTGCATAGTTTGATTCTAATAAGGTTTTAACCAATAAATCCTTAAGACATTAAAAACCCCCCAAAACAACAAAAATACAAATACCTCCATTTAATTAATAAATCACTACAATTCCTATTGTTGCATATATCTTTAGACACAACCCTGGTTAAATATGACATCAACAAAAAGTTGATTAAATGAAGGTGATTACGACACCCATCAGCACTAAGAATTTCAACCCCTCTAATCAAGGATTACTCTCTTGGGAGGATGGGTAGTCAGCCTTGAACACCACCAATGTCTTTCACGATAGATGGGTTGAAGAGGCTTATGGGGCCACTAGTCGTATATGCCACTTGGTGCATGCAAAGGTGCCAAAGCCTATAAAGACTGGTTGGGTCCGTATCGATTGTTATTCAAAGTCATGGGTCCCATGACATGAAGAGAAAGGAAAGAGGGTACTCTGCTTGAGCAAAGGCAAGCTTACAGTGCTCCCAAATTTTGAGGGCAGTAACCTAGTGGAAAGGTATGTCCACAAACTTGAAGCATGCATCCCCAAATAGACAAGCATAATGGGTGCACTAGTGTATACGTTAAGAAGCACTATTGCATGTTGGTGGGTAGCATAAAGGTCTAACTTGCCAACTTGGACAAAGGTAAATGTGGCCATGTGCACTACATTTGGGAGGAGTAATGAGAACTTTTATATCTCAATGTACTCTACTAACTTTTATCCCATGGTACATGTACACCTATGCAAAGAGACATGGACTGACTACAACACAACTACCCCAAAGAACTTTTAGGTGCACGCCTTTTATAAGACTCTGAAGACATGGGCATGAACATGGTACATGGTCAATGAGACACATTGAGAAATAACCAATTATGAGGCCCTTAAAGATAAGTTTGTGTACACCTTCTCCTTTTCCTCATAGAGCCTAGAGTTGGTCGAGCTACTGCAAGTAATTCAAAGGGTAATGTTTGGGGACACCACCATCCTTGAGGAATGCTTGAAAGAGGTTTTTAGGGAAAAAGGGTTGGTTCTTCCAACTTTCTTTGAGGATCAAATGCTCAATAGTGACTCGAGTAAAGAAGATGATGAGTCTTGGAAGGAGCACTACTGGAAAATGTTGACCACTAAAAAAATGCTCATACATCGAGTAGATGATAGTGCTCCCATCAAACAAGACCCCACTCATATTTGCATATAGATAATAGAGGGAACTTAGAAAGTTGAGGACTCACACCAGGAAAAGAGTGAACCATATTTTACACCATTAAAGACCATCAAAGTGGAATTCAACATAGAAGTAGAGCCAAAGATGGCTACTCTATGCACCTATTGGTTTGACATAGAGCTAGAATGTACCATAGACCACCTGAAGGAGTCCAAAACCTATCAATATATGAAGGGTACCCACCCATGCCTTGGGAAGATGAGCACAAAGCTAATCAATGATGCAATATTGGTCAAAATACACCCCTACAAGATGAATACCAACCTCCGTACCAAGGTCAAAATAGAGAACAATGTAATACTAGATGTAAGGGTCACTTACCTTGTGTAGGAGTCTGAGTGAGTGAGCCCAATGGTAATAAGAATCAAGAAGGATGGGCGCATTTTTATTTGCATTAATTATATAATGTTTAATTCCACTTACATCAATGACCCCTTCTCGACTCCATTCCATGATGAATTCTTAGAAGGAGTCATAAGTTTCAAGATCTACACCTTCACTGATAGGTTCTTTAGCTACCACCAAGTCTAGATTGAGGATGAGGAGAAGCCCAAAATAACCTTTACAATTGAATGGGTTTTTTTTTCTTATAATGTGATGTCCTTTTGATTAAATAATGCACCAGTCATGTTTTCTAGAATGGTGATCACCACGTTAAAAGACTTCATCCATAGTTTCCTCCAAGTTTATCTAGATGATTGGATGGTGTATGGCCTCATCAAATACTGTTATGACAACCTACACCTAATGTTTGAGAGGTATAGTCAGGTCTAGATATCCATAAATCTAAAAAAGTGCATCTTTACAACACAAATTAGAACCCTAATCAGGCACATCATCTATAAGAATGGTTTGCTTGTCGATCTAGTTAAGATTGCCATCATTATTTAACTCTAGACTCCTTCCACACTGAAAGTCATTCATGTATTTCTTATCCACTATGGATACTATATAAAATTCATAAGGAGAGATATGAATATTTTGGTGTCACTAGAACAAAACTTAAATAAGGATGGCCTATCTACTGGGGTATAGTATAAGAGGATGCTTTTGAGACCTTGAAGCTCATATTGGCTAGCACGTTTATCTTGAAATTTATTGATTGGATGATCCCTTTCCATGTCCATGTCGACACTTTTAGATATATATGATTGGTGTAATCTTGGATCTGTCTGGTGAGGGCAAAATGGATCATCATATCTCCTTCACTAGCAAAAACTTAACAAAGGTAGAGCAGATGTATAACACAACTGAGTGTGAGGTATTATCCATGGTCTACACCCTATAGACATTTAGACAATATTTGTTGGTGACCCAATTCATATTTTTCATAGATCATGAGGTGATTAAGTACCTCATGAATAATCCTTCTCTCCATGGGCACATTTGTATATGGATCATTCTATTTCAAGAATTGTAGTTCTCCATTATTGTCAAGCCTGAAAACTAGAACTTAAGGCCAGACTAACTATTCCATATATAATAAGGAAAAGCAAAAGTTCCAATTGAGGGTGATATGTTGGATGCACAATTATAAAGGATCCAACATGCCCCTGAGGACATGTTGTAGATATCCACCTTTATAACATCTTGATCTACGCCCCAAATAATGACAATAAAAATAAATAAATAGCTCATAGTTTGCACCACCCCTTTTTATCTCATCAATAGGTAACTATAAAAATTATGCTGAGATGAAGTTTTGTGCCAATGTGTTTTGGATAATGAAAGGGACTCCATCCTACATGAGGCATACGAGGGGATAAGAGGAGGTCATTGCATGGGAGACACAATGATGCATACGGTATTACAATCAGGCTTATGGTGGCTAAGTTTGTTTCAAGATGTGAAAGAGCGCACTAAGGCATGTAATATATGCAATCACATTTCAATCCCATCCATCAGGATGCGATGCCTCACATCCCCATTCTTACTCAAGCACCATTCAATAAATGGGTTATTGACTTTGTTCAACCCATTACCCCCATAACAAGGTGCACATGTGCAAGGTACATTCTAGTGGCCACTAACTATTTCACCAAGTGGTTTGAGGTCATGCCAACCAAAAACTACATAGCTTCCACAATCACAATATTCATATGGGAAAACATGATAAGCAGGTATGGGTTCCCACTCAGCTTGACTAGCAATAGGGGCACACGCTTCATTAATGAAACTATGAATATCCTACTAATAGAATACATGGTGGCACAATATAATACATTACATTACCATACCCAATCCAACAACATAACTGAGGAATTCAACAAGATCCTAAGGACATGACTCATAAATTTATGGGATATTGGTCACAAGGTTTGGGATGATCAAGTGTTAGCAGTGTTATGGGCATATTGCACAACCTACAAGTGCCTAAACAAGTCTACACCATTTTAATTGGTGTTTGGTACTAAGGAGAACTTACCAATGGAATTCTTGGTGACATAATTTCACATTACATGCATTGGTCAGTTAGATGACTAAGAGTCACTGAATATAAGTCTAGAGGACTTAGATGAGGTGCGTGCCCAAGCTAAGTGGAGCCAACAGATAGAAAAGGCATGCCAAAATCCCTAGCATTATAAACACTTAAAACACAAGGGGCATTCATTTTTCTCTATGACTCCAAGTATATTAGGTAAGATGTATATAAGGTGGATGGGCCCATATACCATCCATAACATTTTAGAGACTAGCACATGTAAGCTACATATGTTGTCAAATGAAATACTCCCTAGGCATTTCAATGACAACCAATTTAAATTTTATCAGAAATGGGGTGGCACTTTCACCATCAAAAACCATCTTATTGGTCACAATTTGGTTATATTAAGCGACCAAAATAATGTTTGGTGTAATCCAAACAAGTTCATTTTTATGTGTTGGTTAAAATTTTGGTGAGGTAAATGAATAAGTGGTGCTTTGAGACTACAAGAAATTTGTTTTTGGTATGTTCACACATAATTCTAGCTAGTTGAGTTGAGCATAGACACTCTTCAAGCACCTAAGGCTAGACACCTTAGTTATGAGCACATGAAGTTTACCAGTGTAAGATATAATGTACACTAGATATTCATACATAAGATTCAAGAAGTGAGGCATTTATTGGCCTAAAAAAGGGATATTTAGATGCTTCCAAGAATAATTCTATTCTGGTGAGATGAGCGAGGATGTTTTATAACCACCCATGCAATACACCTAAGTTTCTAGGCACATAAAACTCACTGGACTTAGAGAAAATGTGAATTGAGAGAGTCACACGAGATAGAGTGCAGATGCACAACATGATCATGGACAAGAAATTAGATAAAAATAACACACTAGAGGAATAACATAATGGATTTTTATGGGGTATACAAGCATAAGGTAATAAGATGAAAGCGTAGAGAAATTGACCAAGATAAACAAGCATGCTTGAAATAGAAGCACAACTAGAAGAGGAAATGGGACCGAGGAGGATGAGTCACATGCATGTGAGGCACTATACACAAGTTACCATATTGGAGGAAAACATATTCCAAGTAAAAAAAAGCACACAAGAAAATAATTAGATAAATTTGGCATCAAACCAAAGTGAGGCGGGAAGTGACCATTTGAACTACACGTCACTTCACCAAAAACTAGTTAGAATAAATTAATGTGGTGGTGTTAGAAGCTCAAAGATCTAGATTAAATGAGAAGATAATAGAAGATTTTTTAGATTTTATGGGGTCTATCAAATCCCAAGGAGTTTAGTTACCACCATGACATTAATCAACTACAATTAAGGTGGTAGTTAAGAGAAGAGGTATAAAGTAGTGAACAACTGACTATGTTTGGTTATAAAACTTGAGCTCATTTGAATTTCAGATAGACAACTAGAGAAAATTTATTAAACTAGAGATCCAAACCAAGGAAACCCTATTACAGTGAGACCCTGAGCACCCTTAGATGCCAAAAGTGGATGATTGTTTATAACAATGAATTGTGTTCCCTGTGAGATTGGCAAAGGAGCGAAAGGGGTTGAATTAAAAAAAGAACCAAGTATAAAAAAACTAAGGTAATGACAAGGTTAATTTTTTCAAGACATGATTATCTATATCCAAACATATATTCATAGACCCTATGACTATGTGCCAAAGAACATTGAAGTCTTCAGTAAGATCAATAAATCAAGGTTCAACACTAGTAGATTTAGAATGGGAAAAAAGTGAATGAGTTTAGGCATATAGCAAGTGAAAAAACACACCAAGAGAGTGTGGATAGAAGTATAATCCAATAATATGAAGACAACACCACTATTAGAAGGAGTGAGTGTCACCCAAATCGATCTAGAGGTGCTCAAGAATATGTTCTATTAGGACATGCATTTCCCTGAAGAGGTGTTGATGGGAGAAAATTGGGCATCATTCATGAAAAAATGCCACCTAAAAGAGTACAATCATCAAACCTTCAATAATTTGAATGACCTAGCACATTATTGGATAGTAAATATAGGGGAAAAGACCCCAAAATGTCTAGCCCAACTCAATATCTCTATCTCAAACAAGCTGATAACCACCACTATGATGTAACTCTATGACTTACCAAGTTTCAAAAATACAGAGGAACTTGTGAAGTTCTTCCTCTTACACATCTAAAGGGATGTATTCTAATTTACTGGGAGATGCTTGAGGTTTTTCACAAACATCATCGGCCAAATCACCCAACTCCCAAGATCTAGTGCATACATCCGCCAGATGATGATAGATAATGCCAAAGTTGAAAGGGTTAGGAATCTCCTAGCTTACTACAAAGGAGCTTTCACATTCCGAATCAAGGACATCAATGATCCTAAGATGAGGGTATTTGTGCACCTAGTGAGTTCCAAACTATGCCTTAGTAGATGATGGATGGATGTAATAAAGACCTAATTATGCATCACATATCACATGGTATATGGGATGAAATTCAACATCATAAAGTTCATTGCATAGGACATGATCAATAACGTGCTTGAATGCCACATGATGAAAGAGACCTTCTGTTGGGGGTCCATGTTGATCTTGATTGTGATGAAGGATACCAGCATGCTTGATGGTGATGAAGATAACCTATGGGTCTTCCTAGCACACAATGACCTCCTAGTGCTCAAATATCAGAACTTCACTTGCCCTCCTACTTTCACCCCAAAGTACAAAGCGCACATAATGGGATGGTATGCTTGATATATTGAATCTTTCAAAGAAGAATGGTGCACCATGGAGAAATCCCCTCAGAGTCTTTTTGGAATGAATACTTTCACTATGATGAAGTACTTCTACATCATTCAGTTGGCACTCATAGATAGGAATCACTTAGGTTGTCTAAACTGCCTTATGCATTTTCAACCAAGTACTTCATAGAGGCACTATGAGGAATACCCAATGTAGAGTAGGTGAATATCTTAGTAAATATTGTGGATGCATAAATATGTAGGTTGAGGTAGTAATACATATGCCCAGGAAGCAAAGTAACTAAAGATGAGGAGGGTGATTTGGATGCCACCGACATTTATCCCCTAAAAAGATAAGTCATCTTTGGGCACATCCACAATATCTTATATGAGATGAATCTAACAAAGAAGGGTGTGATTATGGGAAAATATGACGATCTCCCCCTTCAGTTCAGTGAAGAAGGAGAGTTGACTCTAGTGTTAATAATAATATCCCCTTAGAATAAGTTAGGAGAAACCCTTGAGGGAATACAAGAGTTCCTTCATTTTAAGATTGCCTCCAAAGATGAAGCTGCCCACTCTACACCAAAGAAGAAACACATTGTCATCATGCTATGAATTGCCTCACCCAAATTAAAGGAGAATAAAAAGAAAAAGTCCAAGGGGCTAGTGGTGATGCCCATAATAACCTTGGTAGAGATGGATGTGCAAGAGGTGCAAGAGGAATCAAAGGCACAATGGGCACAAGAAGAAGAAGAAGAAGAGGAAGAAGGAGGGATAAAGTTTTATATCATCCAAGAAGAAGAAATTTAGGAAGATCCTAGTGTTGAAAAATCATCAAGTGCCCCAACTGTAGAACCCCTAATGTAGCCTTCATAATCTGAAGAGGAAAAGATGAACTGATGGACAAAAATGGGCCTCAACAAAGACCATATATAAGTATATTTGGAGTTAGAATGAAAAATGGAGGCCATGAAAGCCAAGGGCATGACACAGGTAAAAATTGATAAAGTTGAGGCTGAGGAGGTAAGGGTCGAGGAAGAAAAGATGGTCACAATAGTGAAAAAGAGGAAGGTGGAGTTAAAAAAGGTTAAAAAGGAGAATGCTAGGAAAGAGATGGAATAAAATAGGGTTATCACAAGTTTGAAACCCATGAGTACAAATTAGTAAAGGTACCTAACACCCCCACTAGCATAGTGGAGGAAGATGCACCACAAGTGTGCCCAGGTAGTGAAGGCGCACTTGGAGATAAGGAAGGAAATACTAGCACTTTATAGAAACAAATAGAGAGTGAAGTTGAAATCCAATGGACTCAAGAGGGAAAAGCTAGCACTGAGGGGAAGGAAGTGGATGAAGGGGAAAATTCCAAGGAAGAACCCCTACTCAAGAAACAAGATGCATTATAAGAAATCACTGAGGAAGGTGCTATCTCTAATGAAGAAGAGTGGAGCAAACATAGCTAGCCATCCAAGAGGAGGAAGTTTATCTGAGCCTATGAGAGAAGGTGCAGAAGGGTTTAATGATTGAATAATATTACATCATGGAGTATATTCCCCCTAGATTCACCATGACATTGATGTTCCAACAACTATCCTTTGCCTTTGATAGTTACATGGATTAACCTCAATTCCAGGTGATGTAGAAGGTGATCCTTAGTGTATACCAACAAGAGGAAGGGTAGGACTCACTTCTCATGAACCCCTGCACAATGAACCCATTCAAGTTACCTAATGACCTCCTCTAAATGGATTTTGAGGTAGAGTGCAAGAACATCATCAATGATTTTCAAGCCTCAATTTGGAAGAAGATCGCACTAGAGGAAGAGCAAAAGAATAAGACCATCATATTTAAATTGTAGTAATTGGCCAAGCATATGGAGGAAGCTAAGCCATCCCTCTTGGATTATGTCAACACTTCAAATTTATTAGAGGTTGATAAGGTGTGTCCAATAGTGGAGAAGATGCTCCCAAGACTAAAGGCACAAGTAACATGAGAAGAAGAGGAGGACCCCTGCATTGGAATCAAGCAAGAGATCATCATGAAACTTGAATAGGTTGAATACCTATTCAAAAATCTGGAAGAAGGTGCAAAAGTGTTCAATGAAAATATTTGAAACTTTTTCACCCAAGCATCAATCATCAACACATGCTTAAAAAAGGAAAAAATGAAGAAGGATGCACTGATGGCAAAGGCATAAATAGTGAGTAGGGCCAAGTGTGCTTAAATAATGGAACAGGTCAACACTTTGAACACCTAAATCAAGACCCAAGATGAGGACTTGGAAGAACTCTTCCATGCATTGTAAATGAAGGCCTGTGAGTAAGGAGAAATCCTTGATGGAGGTGTAACAAAGGTGAAGGAAAGGTTATATGAATTTCAGAGTGAGCTAGATAAAATTGATGTGTTATCCCTTAGTACCACCTCCATATAAATAGATAGTGCCAATTAAGAAATAAAGAGCACAATTTAGGGTTTTGAGGACTTCAAGGTAGAACTAAAGGAGCGTGCACTCATGTTTTTTGCACCTAGGGCAGTAGAAGATTAATCTGAGGGTGAACTAACAATTTTTTATAGAGTAATGTTGGGCCCCAAATCCATCTAAATATAGGATACACATAAACATAGAAGACACTTAGGTACGAAGAAATCACTTATCATGATTTTTGTTTTATCATCTAGTGGAACCAACTAACAGGCAACTAACAACTCCTTTTTGTCTCAATCAGCATTGGGAAGTGGGTACATGGGGTAATGATTTCTCATTAAAGATAGCATAGTGGAGATGATAAAATGAGTGCCTCTAATGCCATCTTAGTGATCGGTATACCCCATTCCCCATGATTTTAAGATGATTTAAAGATCTATAAAAGCAAATAGATTTTAGTTAACAAGGAGGAGAACATTGGAGTAGTGAAGCTCTGGCAGATTGGTTCTAGATTTTATGTTTGCCATTAGAGTTAGACACTATTATAGGATTCCGTTGATACTCCCTATTATAATTCCAAAGCTCGTTTATGATCTTCTAGGCCTTTATCAGCTTAAGCTGAGCAGATTCTTATTTTTTATTGATTTATGTATGTATTGTTGTTGAACTCTATTAATGAGGAAATATTTATGAAAGGCTTAAATAGATTGAATGCTTAAGTATATAATACGTATATTGGTTATTTTGAGCTTCTAACCTAACTTATCTATGGCATGCATGTAGTTGATGATAAATCCTATGCTTGATATAATATTGCCTTAATCATGAGTAAGACCATGAGCCTCACAAGGATACCTTTACCTAAGTACAAACCTATGTCTAAGTCTTTTGACTAGATACCCAATCACCCCTCAAGCACCTAAATTCTATTAAGACAATGTTACCAAAGGCATGCAACCATGAATGCACCACCATCACTGCACTAACAAAATTCCATTAAAAATAGAGTTGTACCATGGCACAACTAGCCCAACACAAACCCCAATCCCTTCTTCACTGCACTTCAGGTGAAAACATAAGGCTTACACCTTATGTAAAGTGATGTAATCATAGTCAAGTGTTAAATTTTGAGTGCCATAGGAGTATTCAAGGCATGTGATCCATTAGAACAAGCCTAAATCTGACCTAGATAGTTATATAAATGCATGACTAGGCCCATGACCAAAACACCTACTTTTATACAACACCCAAATGCCATATTGTCAAAATTTGTTGAGATATTCACACAAATAGGTACTACAGTCATATTATGTTAAAGGACACTAATATTTTAAAATCCATGCTCTATAAATTTCATTAGTCCTCAATAGGATATCTGATTTTAATGGCACATCGGACATGGAGCCATCTCCAAACTAGAAAAAATGCATGCAAAAAAACAAAGGCAACCTATCACATTTATACATTCATATGATTTATGATTTTTAAGGTCTCATATCTCCTTATATTAATGGGTCATTTGACATTCTGAAGTCAAAAAAGTGACATGAGAATATAGAGTGGGTTCGACCCCCTCTAGGGAGATTCAAACTTAACTTTAATAAGATGTTAGGGATAATCCAATGGGCTCTAGTGTAGGTTGTGTTACCCATAAATATGGTGGATAAATCATTCATTTTTCTTCTACAAATATATTTGAATGCACGAGTAACAAATTTGATCCATTCTCTTTAATTTTAGGTTTGGAGTTGGTTGTCAACTATGGGGTTGATTAGTGTATTGATTACTGAAGGAGATTCCATGGGGATCATCATGCTCTCTGAAACCATGGTCCAAGATCTTGGAATGTGGGAAACATCTTAAATTGTGTTTTTCATTTTATTTATGGTATTAATTCTTGGGAAGCTTTTCATTGCTTCCACAAAGCCAATAAGGAGGCATATACACTTGTCAATAAGGGGATTTCGTAAACTAGTGATCTAATCATTGATAGTGTATGGAGTGCCTAGAAATTGGAGGAATAATACACTCTTTTCCATAGTGGGGTCATTGTTCCTTTCTTATTAAAATCCCTTTGTTTTATGGTTCTTTTTTTTCTCTTTTTAAATTTTTTATATTAAATAAGGCAAGAAATGAGGAAAAAGAAATACATGCTTTTATATGTTAATCTATATAGTAAGTTGTACAACATATTTATATTAAAATATGAAATATTTACTTTGGTTTTTATATAATTTTCAATTTCAAATAATCTAACATCAAATAAATAATGGAATCATATTTCAATTAGATCTATCAAAATTCTAACTTCATTGTGTTAAACTTGAAAACACCTAACAAAATAGTTAAAACTATTAAAACTTGAAAAACATAATTTTTTAGTCAGGAAAGATTTTATTAATTAAAATAAATTTTTTTGTGTCAAATTTATTATATAAATGTATTCAAACCTTTTGATATATATTTTTGACAATCTAGTAACACATGTCCTGATTATTGCACAGAAACTGTATAACATGGGTGGCTCTATTACCTCATATCTTTTTATAGTTTAAATTGACTTTGATAATGCCAAAAAGGGTAATCCATGTGATTTTTTAGAAGGTTTCATTACCCATTACTTTTTTGTATCCCTCATTCATGTTTCTTTTATGAATCTGTTTGAAGACACAAAAATGATGTTGAGGCACAAGGTCTAGTTTTGGTTTTAGAGTTGGTTGTCAATTGTGGTATTGATAGTTTGATTATTTAAGGTGATTAAATATTCAATAATTTGATATTAAATATAATAATGGAGTCATTTTTCAATCAAATCTATTAATATATTAAATTTATCATGCTAAAACTAAAAACAACTGATAAAATAGTTAAATGTATTAAAAATTATAAAATATATTTTTTTAGTCAAGAAAGATTTTATTAATAAAAATACAATCATTTTATGTGTCATCATTATTACATAAATGTATGCAAATATTTTGAGATATATTTTTGATGATTTAGTAACATGTGTCTTGATCAATACATAAAAGCCATGTGGATTAGGTGGTGTTATTACCTCATATCTCTGTATAGTTTAACTTAAGCTTGACAATGCCACTAGGTGTAATCTAGGGGCCTCTAGTGTTATTTCTAGTACCCATGTCTATTTTGGATCCCTTATTGTGTTGCTTCTATGAATCTTGATGAAGTCACAAATAAGAATGTTGATGCACATGGTCTAGCTTTGGGTTTGAGGTTGGTTGTCAATTGTGGTATCAACAATGTGATTATTTAAGGTGATTTAATTTTTAATAATTTGATGTCAAATATAATAATGGAATAATTTTTTAATCAAATCTATCAATATTCTAACATTATCATGCTAAAGTTGAAAACACCCAAAAAAATAGTTTAATGTATTAAAACCTAAAAAACATAATGTTTTAGTCAAGAATGATTTTATTTTAATTAAAATACAATTTTTTGATGTTTCAACATTATTATATAAATGTAAACAAAAATTTTGAGATATATTTTTTATGATTTACTAACATGTGTCTTGATCAATGTATATAAGTCGTCAGGATTGGGTGGTGCTCTTACCTCATATTTATATATAATTTAACTTAACTTTAAAAATAATACTAGGGGTAATCCAAGGTACATTGGTGTGGGTTAAGTTACCCATGACTATGTTTTATCCCTCATTCATGTTTGTTCTATGAAGCTTGTTGATGGCATAAATAATGATGTTGAGGCACAAGGTCTAGTTTTGTGTTTGAAGTTGGTTGTAGAATATAGTATTGATAGTGCAATTATTGAAGGTGATTCCATAGTGATCACCCACACTCTAGACAATTATGGTGTATCCCTTTTGAAATATATCCAAGATCTATTTGTGGTTATATCCCTCACCTTAAGCCTCTTGAAGTGTAACCACCCATCTCACTACATAAGAATTATTGGTAGTACATATCTATATAGGTAATGGTATCGGCAATACCATAGATAGATTGAAACGAAATAAAATAAGATATAATAATATGTTGACATATGTTAAAAAATATTAATATAGACTAAAATGAAAATAACCAACTACTCAAGAAATATATCTGCTAAAAAAATATAGACTAAAAATTTACTTTTATTCAATGATTTTTTCCCTGTAATTAAGCACTTCTCATCATCTTCATATATAGGAGAGGGCCCATAATAATTCTCATGATTCTAAATACATGGAGAGTAAACAATAGCTAAAAATAAAAACTATCATGCGTTGAACATGCAGATAACAGTCTAAAAATAAATTAAACATAAATTATCATGCATGCAATCGACTTGAACATCTTCTTCAATCTCCCCCTAGATGATCAATGGGAATGATGTCCAATTGGTGTTGTAAAGCAACAAAATTGCAATTCCACTTGCCCATCTTAAATGAAATGATGTTGGATCTCTATGTGTTTTGATCTAGTATGAAACACAAGATTATTCTTCATGGTAGTAGTACTACTATTATAAAAAAAAGTGTATTTTGATGTTACTGAATCAAAATTGAATACTCTAATATCCTTTGAATCCATATTACTGGACAACTTACTGCTACTACTATAATGTAATCTACTTCTACTGAAGAGAGATCCATAGTTTCCTGAGTTTTCCTATTCCAAGATACAACTCTAGAACCAAGTGAGAATACATAACCAAATGTAGATTTTATATCATCATTTGAACCAACCCAATTAAAATCTGTGTACCCAACTAGCTAAATTTTTTCAATGGAAGAATAATTAATGCCAAAATTTTGTGTACCACTCACATACCATGGGGTTCTTTTTACAACATGCCAATGAGACTCATGTGGATCTTTCATGAATAGAGAGATGAGACTCAGAGCATACTTAATGTCAGGTCTTGTTGTAGTGAGGTACATGAGGCTTCCAACTAAACTTCCCTACAATATAGTTTCCACTTTAGAACTTGCATCTTCCTTGGTTAATATCTCACTAAGGTCTACATGTGTTACAACTATTTTTCATGTCATCATTCTAAACCTTTTCAATAAGTCAAATACATATGTTTTTTGATAAATGAAAATACCTGCTACTTTTTGTTGCACTTCCACACCAAAAAAATAATGCATCAGTCCTAGATCTGACATTTCAAATTCCTCTTTCATTTTTGCCTGAAACTTCTCCATGAGATTTTTACTATTACCTTTATAAATAAGATCAACATAAATACAAAAAATGATAATATCATTACAAATATGTTTGACATACATGGTTTGCTCTAAATGGCTTTTGTTGAATCCCTTTTTCAAGAAATAACTATCAATCCTTGCATACTAGATGTGAGGAGCTTACTTTAACCCATAAAGATATTTTTTCAACTTATAAATCAATTACTTTTTACCTAAACTTTCATAGCCCATGGGTTGTTCCACATATACATCCTCATTTATATAACCATTAAGGAAGGTTGATTTTACATCCATTTGATAAACTGGCCACTTGTGCAACAATAACTAATAAAATCTTGATTGTATTAAGTCTTGCAACTAGAGAGAAAGTTTTTGAATAATCTAATCTTTGTGTTTTTGTAAATCCCTTGGTAACTAGTCTTGCCTTGTGTTTTTTCTTAAAATCATCAGCATGATATTTCACCTTATATATCCATTTGACACCAATCACCTGTTTGTATTTTAGAAGTTACACTCATTCCCATGTAATTTTTATCAATTAATTGCATCTTATCATTCATAGAATGAATCCATACCATTTATTTTAATATTTATTCATATATAAAGGGTTCAACTTTAATTTTACTAATCAAAGCAAAACTAGCAATTGGAATCACATTAACCATCTAGTAAATTTCATTTAAACTTTGTACCTTTCTTGAAGAGTTTAGACATGATGTTGGACTTGAACTATAATTTGAAGGTGTGCTAGTAGATGAAACTGATGAAATTTAGCTTGGATATCTCCAACTTGAGATACTATTAGGGCTTGAACTTCCACTTGAGCATGTGGGGAGAGGAGGAACACTTCCAACTTTTATGTCCATTGTTGCTAGTGGTGTTTTTGTTGTGAACCTTTTTTCCATTACCATTCTCCCCCTTCATAGAAAACCACATTCAATTAATAATCCATTTCTTTGTGTTGGGATTATAAAATCTATATCCTTTAGCTGCATCAGAATATCCCAAAAAGATACAATGTTGGGATTTTTCATCCAACTTCTTCTACTTCTGAATTAGAATATGAACATATGCAAGACAACCAAATACACAATGATTAGCCACTAAAGGCTTGTGAACACTCCAAGATTCTTTTGGAGTGATGTTGTGAACTTAATTTATGGGGCAATGATTCAAGATGTATACTTTTATTGCCATTGCTTCTCCGCAATAACAATTTAGAAGACTTATTTACTGCAACATAATTCGTGGCATTTCCATAGTGGTATAGTTCTTTCTTTCTGCATTACCATTTTTTTGAGGGGTATAGGTTGTAGTAAGTTGTCACTTGATGCCATTTTGGTTACAAAAATTAGCAAACTCTTTGGAAGTGAATTCTCCCTTCTATCTATTTTGAGTATTTTGGGATAATGCCCACTTTATTTTTCAGCCATAGCTTTAAATTTTTTGAGGCATTCAAAAGCTTTGGATTTATTATTAAGAAAATAAATCCATATGTGACGATAAAAATCATCAATGAATGTCAAAAAATAAATATTCTTACCCAAATATTCCTGTTTTATAGCACCAGAAATGTCAACATGCACAATCTCTAGAGAATATTTTTCCCTTCAAGATTTATTCACTAGAAAACTATCTCGATGATTCTTTCCAAGTGCACACCCTAAAAAAAATTATTCTTTTTCTTGAATTGATGGAAGTCCTCTCACCATATTCTTATTGTGAAGTAAATTTAATCCTTGAAAATTTAGATGATCATAACATTGATGCCATAACCATGAATCATTTGTTGTTGCTTTTAAGGCATGCATAGTATTTGAATGTAATTCAAGAGGAAATAACTTGTTCTCTATCATAGGAACCTTTGGTACAAGATAATAATTAGTTTATTTATTAAATATTTTTCATCAGTTGTCTTCAAACACAATTTTATAATTTTTTACTATAAGCTGCCCAATACTTAAAAGGTTATGCTATAATTAGGGCATGTGCAAAGTATCATGAATATAATTTTTTTGTCCTTCCTTTGTTTTTAAAATAAGGGTACATTTTCCCATCACATCAACCTCTTTATCATCACCAAATTTTACTTGAATTTTTATCAGATGTATCTAATTTCATAAAGAGATCACATTTACTTTTCATATGATTAGAGAAGCCACTATACAAGAACCACACATCTTTTTTATTTTCTTTCACCAAATTTCATGTGAAGAAGGTGGAGTGCTTTGGATCTTGAAAGGACTCTTCAATATAGTTGGATCTTGACTTGTTCAAGTCAGATTTATTCTTTCTACACTCACATTCATAATGTCCATATCATTCACAATATTTACACTAGATACTTCTCTGATCCACAAAAATTCTGCCTCTTCCTCTTCCTCTTTCTTTGTTGTTTCTTATTTCTCTTCCTCTACCACATCCTTTATTATTAGAAGGTAACCCTTGAAATTTATTTTTTGCATAAAAAGGAGTTGTTGATTTGTCTAAAACCTTCACTGTAGACTATAAATATTGTACTAAACTCTTTTTAGAATGTTACATATGCTCCTCATGAGATTGTAAATAACCAACCAACTCTACCATTTTTAAGGTGGTGAGATTTTTTCTTTATTCAATGGCTATCACCACTAGATCAAATTTAGAAAGAAGAGATCTGAATATCTTCTCTACAATTTTTTGTCTTGTCATTTCTTCCCCTTTTGTTCTAGGCTAATTCACAATGCATTGAATCCTAGTAATAAAATCTTGAATTGACTTAGCTTCTTTCATCTTTAAATTTTTAAAATGTCTTCTTAAGGTTTGAATTCCTACCAATCTAACTTTATCATAACCTTGGTATGTAATTTGTAAATCCTTCCATGCATCCTTTGGATTTGTCATACCAGTAATATGGGGCAAAATTGAAATATCCAATACGGACTGGATATCAAATAGTGCTTGATTGTCCTTCTTTCTATCTTATTTCAGTTGAATTCATTGGTTTGTTGTTAAAGTATTTATAGCATTATGATCTGTAGGTTCTATGTATCCCACTTCCACTAATTCTTAGAGATCTTAGGGAAATAGTAGGGTCTTCATCTTAATACCTCAATAATCATAGTTGTCTCCTATAAATAGTGGAAGTTGGAATGGAAAGTTGCTGTTATTTTCCATTTTAGAGATAACTGATAAGTTGAAATTACTACTTGCACAATTAAATTTTTGTAACCTATTTTTGATACCAATTGAAATGCAATAAAAGATCTAATACTATGCTGAGAGATGTTAAAAAAAGACAAACCAAAATAAAAATAACTAGCTACTCAGAAATATATCTGCTCAAAAAATATAGACTCAAAAAATAAAGACTTTTATTCAATGATTTTTTTCCCTATAATGAAGCACTGTTCATCATCTTCATATATAGGAGAGGAGTATTGAGTTTTAAAAATAGTCTAAAAATAGACTACCCATGATAAATCCCATGCATATAAATGCATGGAGTGTAAACAACAACTAAAAATAAAAACTATCATGAGTTAAAAATGTAGACATTAGTGTAAAAATAAATTATCATACATTGATCATGCATGCAATAGAATAAAAAATCTTCTTCATATATGCTCATATAACAACACCTATAAAAATATCCTCATTAATATTAATCCACCAAATGTCTGTTATGTAAGCTTATACATATCTCTATATAGCACCTCCATATAAATGATAATGTGTCATCAATTTAAAACACATTATCCATTTGTACTAACTAGTGAGCATTAACTTTTGAGTTAAATTAAAAGTTACTTTTCTTCCTATGATTGCAAAGGAAATTTACCAATGAATTCAAAAAATATATAGTTATTCATTCAAAGTGAACATGACACACTATAGATGATCTCTCTTAAAGTAAAAGACAACATGCTTTTAATTTTCTTTGGATGCATGTTAAATACCCCACCATTTTTTTTTGAAAAATACAAATGGTATTGTTTCTTTTCCTTTCCATAACTTTGGTATATGGCATTACTTCATTTCCCTATAGTTGGACTTGGTCTTTATCTCATTTTAGTTTTCATTTTGTACAAAATTTTCATAGAATCTCATCCTAGGTTGGGATTATCACAAGGGCCATATCCATTTCTTGTGTTTGATAATGTCCATTTATTCTCATACCTCTCTCATTAGTATCTCACATCCCTTACTAATATATAGAGGCCTATCATGTTTATACACCTCACCTCCATTCTCACCATTGTGGTATCTTCTCCTACCATGGCCAAAGAATTTCTCAAAAATTGGTACATGTTATTTCCCAATAGGCCTACTATTTTAGATAAAGAAATATATAGAGTATGATCATAAAGATGTGGTACACACCCCATATGGAGAGTATTGGAAGTAGATGAAAAAGTTATATAGAATTAGGACACTCATAGTGAAAAGAACCGAGTCTTTCAAATGGGTGATGGAGGAAGAGACATCCACCATGATTCACTCCATTTGGAATGATAGTCAACAAGTTGTTCATTGTGTTTATCTCAGCAATAAATTATGCTTTCTCACACTAAATATCATGCGAAAAATATATGCCATCAGGACATACTTTGACTAAGAATTTCTTGGAGTCCTTTGGTTTAAATATATGTTAGGTGATATGATGGCCCTAAGAAGGCACCTTTGTGATTGTTGATTTCATTATCTTTCTTAAATACTTTGATCATCTTTATTTTCAAAATATGAACTTACTCTTACCCATTTATAGGCATCCAAACTTTCCATCCCCATAACCTTCTCAATAGATTCAACTACCTCCATCATAGTAATCTAGAAAACATTGAAAAGATGCATCCTTGACACCATGCCTGCAAACCCCATTTATCTATTTTTGACTCTACCAAAAATTATCTACCACCCCATAGACTCAACATAGAAATTATCCATTTTTCCAACTCAACATTCAAGAATTCCCCAAAGCCAAATATCAGACCCATAAATAAAAACCATCATGTGATCATTGCACTCACAAAATAATCTTATGGTGGCCATAATGAAAAAGCAAGGCACATCCTTTCAATTTGATATCAATATTTCCTTCATCATCAAATATTTAAATCAACAAGATTGTGGGCACATCAAAAAATACCTATACAACCTAAAACAAAAAAGTTTCCCTTTCTTTTCCTTTTTTTAAAATTATTATGAAAATTTGAAAAATGCCAAAAGAACATTTTGAAAAATTACCATAATTAAATGAATAAACTATACCAAATATCTTAATTAATCTCATATCTCAATTTGATTAAAGTCCGTACAGTCTACCCATCTATCTTTGATATTATCCATTCTTATGTCCATCCTTTGATCTATTGCTACATTTTTTAGAAAGTCCACAACTTTATTGCTTTCCCAAACCCAATGGAACATGACTAGTCTTCAAAATTATCTATTTTTGGCCATATAATGTCTAAAATATCAGCTATCTTCCAAGATTTATCCCTTTCATTAGACAAATCTTGAATCACCACCTCAGAATCACCTTTAATTTCTAGGAAGGAGATACCACATTCTATAGCCAACTATACACCAACTATTAAATATTGTGCCTTAGCTTCATTATTAGTTCCATCTAGAAGCTTTAAAGTGTTGGATTATTATTTTAATGATCCAAATGTTTTATTTGTTTTATTGTTTAGGTAGTTTTTACCCGTTAGTTGGTTTCTCAACCAACTCATCTTTTTGTAAAGATTTTTAAACATTCTTTGTACAAAAATAAATTATTGCATTCCCAATTTTTTATTTTGATATTCCTCCCATTCCTAGTTGTAATAGTGGTATCAAAGTATTGGTATTGGATGAAGACATTGAAGAATCTTGTGGAAGACAATGTCGATCAAAAATAAGGTTGAACCGAAGAAAAGTGAAAGAAACCAAGGAGCACCCTATCTGATTCAATGACACATTAGATTTTTGAATCAAGTAATTTAGAAATATTATCATTGGTTTTTAACTTTTCCATAGTGTAAGAAGCCAAATCCATGTGCCTCTCCAATCGTGGATCCCTTCACTTATTTGTTTCTAGCACCAAATTTGAATGGCAAACCCTAAGACCAAATAAATAATAAGCTATCGACTGAGGCTTTTGAGTGCCACAGAACAATAGTTGAGCCTATATTGCACATTATCATATGAATTTCCTTCATAGATTTGATCTAGCATGATTATATAGTAATAAGGTGATCTACTGAGAGAGTAATTTTCAAATGTGTCTAAGGAACTCATATGATAGCTTAAGTGACGCATGATGAAATAATTTTGCATAGGTTACATAGTATTTCTGATGTTTTCTTTTTAATTATTTTATGGGCTCCACCAACAGTTTATTTTCAAATTTTGATAAATTAAAATTTTTTAAAAAAAAAATCAAAGGTCAAATGAAATTTTTACATGCAAACTAAAACTAGGTGAAACATATTCACTACATGTTATTATCATATAAGACCTCAAGTTATTTAGAGTATTATAAATCTATATTCTAAATTTGTTTGTAGAGGGATTAGGAAATGACATTTTGGTTGTCATATTATTAAAAGGAGGTCTGAAGTTCAAATTTGATAAAAAAATATTTATTTTATCGTGAAACCCTATTTTATAAGTGGTGAAAAGAATTCAAATTAGATTTTTGGATTTTTTTTATTTTGACAAAAGATATTGTAAGGAATAAAATTGTAAGCATGGTGATATAAGGGTGTAATAGGGGTTATAAGGTGAAATATTTTTTTTACAATTCCCAAGAATCTCTTATAATGAGGAAGCTATTTTGAAGGTAAAGGAAAAACCTCGATAGGATTCCTTATTTTTTGATTTCGTACCATGGCTAAAATTGTGATCTTGATTTTTGAAAATGGATGCTTAACTCTTAAAAATTATAAGGAATGGTCAATGAACATGGAAAATACATTAATCTTCAACAACTTATGTGAAGTAGTTGAAAAACAACCAACATTTCCCATTGATGCCACAAAGCTTGCAGAATTTCATAGACATGACAAGCATGACCTTACTTTATTGAAATCAACTTGTAGTACACAAGTTATAATAGACATAAATGGCATAAAATCTTAATCTTAGAAAGCATGGAAAGAACTAAAGGAATTATATGATAAACAAATTTCTTACAAGAAAATTGTTCTTATGGAGTTGCTCAACACTAAACTAATAGATGATGAAGATGTTTCAGAATATGTGTCACAAATTAAGAATTTGAAACAAGAATATGGCACTAATGGTGGGAAAATTGATGATGAAATGTTCATTTATATTATTTTGAATGGCATTATCCCTAGCTACAATAGCTTTCTAGAAATTTTATAGCTTAGTGATAATCTTAACAAATCTACTTTTGATTCCATTTGTGAGTTGCTCACTCAACATGAGTGACAATTTACAAAGAAGAAAGAAAAACCTACTGAAGAGTCCCACTATACCAAAATAAGTAATCCATTATATGAGCATAACATAAATCATTCTTTGAAACACTTTTAGAGACATAAACACTCTTTGAGGCACAATTCTAGACATAAGCATCATTTTGGACATAGACATCATTCTATTTTTTTGAAGCATAGACATCGCTCTAGCTCTCAAAAGCCTAAGCATCACCACAAACTTTCACATGGACACAAGCAGAAGCATAGGCATTATTATTCATTTGGCTATTCTTCTTATATTTCTAGTGGATGTGAGAGAATATGGTACAATTATGGTGGTATAGGACACCTCTATACAGAGTGCCCCTCTGAAAATAGTTCCTATCAACATTAACAAAAGGTAGCATCAAACATTGTTGGTCACTCAAATCACTCTAGTTACTCTTCTAGTTATTATTCTACATATTATTTTGATGGATGGTATGGCGGCAAATTTTCCTACTCCACATTTGATGACTATATATTATGAGATGATAACACACACATCTTGTGCAAGCTTCTAGGCTCAATATTGGGATTTGATGTAGTAGAATTTTTTGGCTTGTGTACATTGCTTTCATATATCTAGTGTTGATATGATCTTTGATGTGGATAATTTTAGTGGTTTGTACTTGGTTTTTTTCTACATGGCTTTTCACCACTCACCCGATAAGGGGATAAGATATTACATATTGTCTTTTGATCAATTGTTGGTGGTTGTAATACGAGTCAGAATTAAGTTGCTAGCATTTTTAGTTGATTAAAAGCTTATGAGAGATATTGTTTATTGTTGGGCATTAGTATGAGATGTGCCATATACAGTACCAGGGAAATTACTTGTTGGATGGATTTTGTATGAGGATCAATGTAGTTTGGCAGAGCATAATCATGTTCTACTTTAGTGCAAAGATGATCAAGGTGTTGATCAGTTTATGATGCACATTGTAGCAGTTACAGTTATAGCAGAGTCTACATTGATGACTCACAATTCATTACTTTAGTATTTTTTATACCCCTTTAGATCAAGGGGGAGTTTGTTGGATTATTTTTCAATGATCCAAATATTTTTTTAGTTTTGTTGTTCAAGTAGTTTTTACCCATTAGTTGGTTTCTCAACCAACTCATCTTTTTGTAAAGATTTTTAAATTTTCTTTATACAAAAATAAATTATTGCATTCCTAAATATATTTTTTTGATATTCTTCTCATTCCTAGTTGTAACATAAAGATATATCTCTAATAATGGATCCACTAAAATCCTTTATAACACATCCGGCACTAGAAGCCCCTAGATTTCCTCTACAAGCCCCATCAAAGTTTAATTTAAACCAACCTAGTTTAGGGGGATTCCAAATTGCCTCCTTTCTACTTTGATTTAATTTCTTATCTACCATTGACCCATTAAAGGGATCCTTAAAAACAAATATTGATATTAATATCATGTCGTAAATTGTGTGGGTGTTGAGTAAAACCAAGTAGTTACATTTATTATTATTATTATTATTATTATTATTATTATTGTTGTTGTTGTTGTTATTATTATTATTATTATTATTATTAGGTTTTTAGTGTATCTGTATATAATGCAATATTTATATTATATGACATCATAACGTGACTCAAAAATTCAATGTCATGGAGTATCAAAGGAAATAAATAAAATAAGTAAGAATCAAGGTGATAAGAAGTCATCATGAGTTCAACAAGGGTCAATCATTTATATTTAGGAAGGAAATACTGATAAAAAGGGTGCAAAGGACAGGTAAAAATGGTCACTCATAAAGTGGTTAATGAAAAACCACATTAAATATTGCATCTTTGTCAAAGTGTATTGGTGTGTTGGATTTAGTTAAACTATAATAAATGAAATTCATTACAAAATAAAATTTGATGGATCACATTAAATAATGTTATAATTTTAAACATCAAAGCTATCTAGTGAAGTTCTAATGTTACATCACAACAATTGGTAGGATTTAAACAAAGATCATAACAATGAGAAGACATCTCATCATTATTCAATGTAAATTAATATATGAGTGAATTTAAATAAAATTATATAATGAATGGCATAGAGAGTGAACTACCATTACAACCTTTTTTGAACAAGACTCATCTACAATTTGAGCCAGATTTATTCATCTAAGTGCAAATTTATAACCATCATAAATTTGAATTACATCCATATCTAGAGAGCCTACCAAATAAAAACTATGGATTCCATTCATAGACACACATAAATAGTAAATTTGAATTGGCCTCATACTAAGGAAAATGCAATACCATGATCCAATTTAGTTTGATTTAATAGATATGATGGAATCCAATCCTTTTAGTGCATACCAAGCCACAACATCACAAATAAGAACATTAGCTCTTCAACACCCTCTTTGAAGATTAGATGTAGACTAACTTATTAAGATCCCTCAATATGGATAATTGGAAGAAGTAATGATAACATTATTGTGACACTACAATGAATGTGCATTTCATATATCCAAGGATGTGACCATCATCATTAACCCAAAAACAATGGTAAGGTTAATATGACTTATATAATGAGGCAAATCCCTCATGTTGTACAAAACTAAGTACCTTCTCATTCACTTAAATACTAAAGGAAATTATTCTAGGGAATTTTAAGGGTCCCTATTGACTCCATCAGTGATGTTATGATATGAGTATTGTCTAAATTTAGTATTAATTAATTTTGGTAGACTACCAAAATTTGAAGGTAAGCTACCAAAGGGGTCATCAATATTATGTATCGAATGGTGTAATAAAATGAGAACCTATAATGGCCCATGTTTTTAGTATTTTAACTCATCGCAATTGCTAGAGAGTTACTGAATTTCACGTTGATATTTTTCAAATATAAATACCTAGTATTACTCCTTTATTTCACATAATGGATTTATATTAATAGTTATTATTGACCAAATTTGACCCTAGGTCAAATTTTTTCAACCCATATATAGTAAAAATTCCTATAGGGCCTTTCCAAGGTCATAAACATGTTATTCATGTTTATGAGGGTCAATTAATGTATTTCACCTTAGTCATTTTGATCATTTGTCTTCATATTTATTTAAGCCACCCTTTTTGAATTTATAATGACTTGTAGGATTTACACAAAGATACAATTATGTAAAAATATTTTCCAATGTTCAATATGTTAGTTGAGTGTTAAGAGTTAGTTTGGTAACTAAAAAATGCATGTTCAACATGGAAAGAAGGAGATAACAGTACTTTCAAATTATTTAAAGGTAGTTGTATGGTCAACTATAGTCTAATTGGAATGTGTGAAGCTTTAAGAAGATATATATAGGATATAATAGTCCATATCCATTCTCAAAAATTCATAACAGGCTCAAAAATGGTAGAAACCAGTTCATTTTCTCCATCACTCTCCTAAACAAGTCAAAATAGGTCAACTGGTTTGCTTTTAGTATAGACAGTACATGAATAGTTTAGATAAATGCATTTTCCAACTTATAGTGTACTTAATTATCATCCTTATTATGGTAGGGATTTTAGGTTTGGTATACCATGCTCTATGAATCATTGCTAGGAGGTTGATGACTCAAAATTTCTTGCTCATCCCTAAGGTCTTTAGGATTTTATCCTTTTGCATTTGTTTGACAATATCAAGTGTTTTACATGATCTTGAAAGGTATGATCATCTCTCTCAAAAAAAATTAGTCATGTTTTCATGTTTGAAGGTGAAGAAGTTGGTAGAAAATTTCTTATTTTGCAAGTGGAAGGAACTATTGGAGTCTAAAGGGAGTATTTCATTAGCTATAGAGTTCACCTTCATGAGAATGTTTTTTGGACAATGGTAAAGTGTTTGTCTCAAACCTATAGGAACATTATTTTATTATATCCTTCATGAAAGTGTTTATCTCAAGAGTGTCCTTATGAAATGTAAAGCTTAAGATACTTGATATAGTCAAGTAGTTTCATTACAGACAACTACATGTTTCAAATTCAAATTTGTGGGAGGATCAAGAAATTAGAGAGAGAATAATGGTATTAGAAAGTCTTTAGCCTGACTAATGTCTCAAATAAACCTCATGAAACTATTGAAAGATCATTAAGATGATGACAAGTTACTAGATTGGCACACAGTCTTAGATCTGATGACATCTAAAGTAAACCTCAACATTGGTCTTATAGTCAATACAAATGAGGCAAAGGAGTTTTGATATGAGGATGGTTGAAATCACTTGAAACCTTCATTGAGTTTTGAGAAGATAGAGAAGAAAATTGTGATGATGACAAAGCCATTACATTGTAGACAATGTTAGGTTCTTTTTTCTAAGTTGGTAATGTTGCTTATGGGACTCATTAACTTAAGACACTTGATACAACCAAGTAGTTTCATTATAGACACCTACAAGTTTCAAATTCAAATTTGAGGAAGGATCACAATGTGAGAGAGAGCATAATTGTATTGGAAAGTCTTGAGCCTATCTAATATCTCAAACAAACCTCATGAAACTAGTGAAAAGTCATTAAAATGATGATAAGTTACTAGATTGATACACAGTCTTGGATATGATGGCATCTATAAGAAGCCTCAATAGTGTTCTTAAATTCAATATAAATAAGGCAAAAGGGTGTTGATATGAGGATGTTTGAAATCACTTGAACCCTTCATTGAGGTCAGAGAAGATGGATAAGATAATTATGATGACGACAAAGCCATTAGATTGTAGACATAATTAGTTCATTGTTTCCAAGTTGAAAAACTTGCTTATGGGACTCATTACATTAATATATTTGAAAAGAGATTTTTCCTTGTACAAATCCATCTTGTAATGAGAATCCATGAAGTCTAAATAGGTATTATGTATTTATTCTTGTAGCCTAAGCATAGTAGTAACATGTGAATATTATAGGTGTATTTGGTCAAGAAAAGATAATGAAAAAGGAGTCTTCATTTCAATCAACTTTTCACTGTAGATACTCAGTGAAAGCTATAGTGCTTTCAAGCAAAATGAGCCTATAACTTGTAATGAATTTAGTCTATCCAGGATAATGGTATGAAGGAATGATCTAAAAACATAAATGATTTTTTTCAAGTGTGATGGTCATAATGATTCAAGGAGAAATAGATATGTGATCCTGAGACAATAAATTCACACCTATAGGAAACTTGCAGAAGTTTATGTTGCAAATTATAGACTAGCATAGCCATAAGTTGGCTCATGCTAGTGGAAAAGGAAAACTTGGTTAATGGTAAGAGACATGAAATGAATGAACATATATAAATAAATTAAAAAAGGATGATTTCACTCTCCATGTGTCTCTAAAACACATCAAGATCTATAGGATCCCTTTGAATTCACCGTAATTGTCGCGTACATGTGATAAAGTCAACTATGCCTACAGACTAGCTCATGCAAAGAAGGATGTTAAGTGAAGGTGAGCATAAGGGTGTGAATTATTTGAGCATGAATGAAAACACCCTCACAATAACATATCACATTACGTGTGATCCTAAGACACGAAATAAAAGAGAAAGGAATTGGAAGTCTAAGCTACAGTCAACCAAGAACATTGTACATAACTTACAGACCTAGTGAGCCAAATTTAGGGAACTTGAAGGTTTGAATGTATTTTATGCATGATCAAGATATGAGTTTTTTTATATAGCACCATAATTACTTAAAATATTATTTTTTAATCCTCACCTAAGTTTGAGGAACAAATTAGATGCCCTATTTTTATCTTAGACAGAGCGTACTCCATAAAATGCATAACTTACAAACCTAATACATTAGAGGTAAAACTATTAAATTAAAAGACAATAATGCATTAAAATAATATGTGTGGGGTTTTTAGTAAGATTAAAAAATTTATATATGTCTTTAAAGGCATAGAAAAGCCTCAGAAAGGGTCAAACACTTAGCTAGATGTAGTTAGGCCTATTAGGCCTAAAACTAGACCTAAGTCCTAAAAGGGTCTAACTTCATTTATAATACCACATGACCCTTCCAATCACCTTAATTACCTTAAGGATAATGTAGAGTACTAGTGAGATCTATTTTTTTCTAGATAACCACACATAGGTGGTTATTTTGGCCTAATTCCTCGACAAACCTACTCAAAATGCGCGAGAGAGCTCGAGAGGCCATGTTTAATTGCTCACAACTATATAAACACATGACATGATACCTAAATAACTTGGGGAGGGTTTAAATAGGTCTTGTACCACAACTTTTTGGATTTTTTTAAAGGTTAGACATTAGGATTTTATAAATAATCCTTAAAAGTCTAAACTTTCTAAAACCCTCTTAAACCCCTTGTTAGGACCCAATAGAGGAAAGATGATTGGAGATAAATTAAATAGGAGTTATTTGGGCATGAAGATTATTTTTACATGTTTTTAACTCTCCTAAGCTCTATGACATAGACTTTGGCCATACTACCATCTATATAGAATAACCTACAACTATTGTTTTGCTAGAATTAGGATGTTTTGTAGGTACAGAGGAGGATGTTCAAGTCAGAATAATTGTGGGAGGTCCTTAGGGAATTTTATTAACTCATATAATTCATTTTTCACCTTGGTTTAAAATTAAAATACTTATGATATCTCATTCATAACGGGTAGTCTAAATAGACAGTGAGAAGGCAAGATGTTTATCAAGTGATGGAAGTGAGAAGTGTTTCAGGAGTTTCATTGAGGTATATCTAATAGACTATAGGACAAATCAGACTCATTTGACTTTCCTAACATATTTTTAATGTATTTATTTGATCAAATTTAAGCTAATTGAGTGAAATATGTGAAGATTCAAGCCTAAAGGGGTAATGAATGATTGTTGGTAGTGAGTGACAAGTGATAGAGATGAATCCATCAGTTTGGGATGAGTTTATTAAATGAATTGACCATTTCTCTACCTTATCATAGTAGACCATATGTTAAAATTATTCCTATGGAATTTTTAGACAATCAATTTCACTCCTCACCATCATGAACTTAGTTTTAAGTGAAGGTAATGAAGAGTCAATGCCAACGAGAGGAAGATGACTGTTAGAAATTGACACATGTTCATATCATTTTATTGACTTATTTTCCTCTTAATTTCATGTATTTTTAAGTTTTTCTCAAATATTGACACTTGGTCTTATGACCATTGAGCTTCACTCCTCTCTCTTATTCTAAGTTCTATAAATTCAATCCTTTTAGCTTTGTATTGGATCCATAATTAGTATGGTGAAGTCTTGATGGTTTTCACACCTCATTTGCCTTTGAATAAAGTTTATAAGTTTATTTTTTTCTCTACAATATCTTACTTGAATTTTTTAAGTGGTTTGTGTGTTGACAAGTGATAAATATGCTCTCATTATTTCCATGTCTACTCTTGCATGTTTATGTGAATGAGATCTCTTATAACAAGTTTAATAAAGTGTATTATTTATTGTGTCTTAAAGTGTGAGAGGTATTATTAGTGTATTATATCAGACCTTATATTCACCCACCTCTATATATGCATGGTAATATACCTATATGAGAAATACATATGCTAGAAGGACATAGGGTTGAATTTAGTTTGAGTTATCTTCTCTCTCAAGTGAAGATGCGAGTCTGTTGTGTGGAGTTGTTTTGGTGTATCAACTCATTAGCATAGGTTTATTTTATTTCTCTTTCTCCCCTTTTCACCCCCAATCGTGATCAGCCTAATGTAGTGTGAGCCTAATAGATAAATCAATAGAGATAGCCCTTTCAAACCTAAATATCTATCTCTTGTAGTGGCATGCCTATAAAGAGAGATAGTTCCATGTTGTCCTAAAATTGAAAAGGTATACTTGAATTATTTAGGGTGAAATATTAGGATACAATAATTTTGTCATGCCCAATGGGACATAAATTCCATGAAGGGTTTTCAAGGTAGATGTTGGCTTTAACAATAAGGAGTTATAATAGTTCACTTATTGTAGCATTTTATGACTCTAAAGTTTCAATATTAGCTGCAAACTAGTGCACCCTTTCATGCCTAAGGTAAACACAAGGTCTCTCACCAAAGGCATAAATTTTGAATTTTAAGAACTTACTCAGTATTCCTATAAATCAAGTAGATTTGAGAATGCTCATCCCTATCCAAATAGGTCATATCTTACTCATAAACCCATTAGAAATTTCTTGATACATTGATTCTTGTAAATTCATAAAGCCATCATGGAAGGGAACCATAATTTTGTTTCTTTCAATGGTCATAGCCTTCTAAATCTTGTTCACTATGATGACTTCCCCATATCTTTGATCAAAAATGTTCCATCATACACCAGTGAGTCTTACGTCACACCCATTGACCATATAAGGAATATTACTAAATTATGCAATATCCATCACATCATAGAAGAGAACATTGCAATTAGGTTGTTGGTTATATCCTTCTAAGGAAAATCTCTTAATTGGTATGGAACATTGGCACCTAGATAAATCATAACTTGGGATGAGCTATGATATCCATTGAGAAGAAGATTTGAGGACAAGAGTGACAAATTGTCACTAATGGAGTAGTTAACCACCATTAAAATATCACCTCAATAAGACATTCACAACATCAATATAAGATTTAATAATACTTGGGATAAAATCCCAATTTTGGTAAGACCAACAGCTCACCATGCTTTGCTTTATTTCATTAAAACATTTGATAATGACATTTTAATGATGATATGATCCATGGGAGGTGAAAATCTACCCAATTCCTATGAGGTGGCCATTAAGGTAGAGAATTATTTGATTTAGGCTAGGAAGATTGACCCATGACCGCCCATGCCTCTTTTTCTTGACTTGGAAACTCCTACACCTATTGTTTCTCGCATTCCTGCACATAAAAACAAGTTTGTTTCCCCTAGTCAACCAAACAAACCTAATGAGGCATAAATTATGATAGATTTAGTATAAAATAACCTAAATCTACAAAGGCATATACAACAACACCAAATAAATCCCTTTCAAATTCACTATCAACCAAATTAGTCTTACCCTAATTATTGAGGTAATAGACCTCCTTTCTAAGGACATCTTCAAGGCTAAGGATGGATAGTATAGTCTAAGGCATATGGTGGTTACAATCCCAATTATTCTTCTATGTCAAGGACATTGGTGCCTACTCAAAATATTTTTTCTCAAGAGCAAAATAGTCAACCTTCAATGGATCAACCCTTTGATATATCTCCCTATGTAAATGAATCCTTTAACCAAGCCTTTAATGCAAGCTTGGGAACTATGCTAGCTATGACTCAAGATGAAGTGCCAAATGGAGGAGGGACTAATTATAAGGGTGTTAAAATGGGGTCTATATTGGTAAATTATTATCTAATTGACTCATGTGTATTCAACCATAAAGGGTAATCAATCATTGATACAAATTTTATAGCTACCAACACAACACAATGAAAAAGGGGAAAGTTGTTGAAGAAGCTCAACAAAATGCCAATGGTTCTATAATGAATGTTAAAAAAAATACAAAACCAGGTATTTTCAAAATCATTCCATTGTGATGGTAAGCCAAAAAGATTATAATATTATGAATGTTTTCATTCCTAATAATTCTCAAGGTGTAGGCAACATGATTGCTTCTAGTGGGAAAACAAGAGCTAATGGTCCTTTCACTAACATTGTGGAGCAAATGAATAAGTCTCAAGTGAATGTATCCATTTGGGATACCTTGGATATACTTGGAAAAGTATACCTACTTCAAAAAGAGCTATTTAAACTTAGTTTGACATCCAAACAACTTATCCAAAGAGAGGAAACCTTGACAAACACCATGAATCCAAGTGAAGGGAAGCCAAGAAAAGTTGAAAAGGTAGACAAACCTCCTACATTATATATATCCATAATTATTATATATTATTTGGAAAATAATTATCTCATTGATAGTGGATCTAGTACTTGTGTCATGCCCAAGATGGTATCTAATAATCCAAATTTGAAGCATGAACCCATTGCCAAAGGAGTGTTCCAATTGGATGGGTCAACTACCAAGACCATTGGTATAATTAGAGGTTTAGAAATCATTCTCCATGCTTATTATACCTTCACCATTTATCAAGATGTTATAGTGGTTTATGTTCCTCCTCATTTTTTACTTTGTCTATCTAGAGAATTCATTACTCATATTGGAGGTTATCCTACTTTAGGTCGGTCTAACATGGATTCCAAGACTATATAGGGTGCAAAAGTGACAATTAAGTTAGAGCCTCTTTATATTATTCATGTTGAACCCTATGTTCCTTGTAATTATAACCTAAATTGAAATGTGATTGAGTAAGATGATCACCCTAATGATCAAGAAAATATAACTCTCTTTGATGGCATATCAAATATGTATCTTTATGAGTGGGGAACTAGTCAAGGTGGTAACTAGTCTTAGAACCTACATACTTCATGAAGATATTGATGTAGTCCTTGAGGCAGATCATGATGATATTTTGGAGTAAGTTGCATTGGGAAACTACCTTGTACATTTATATGGTGATGTGAGTATCCTAGCTTTGCCAAGATATGATAGTCATAATAAGCAGTCCATTCTATCTATAAAAGAAGAAAACATTGTTCAACCTGAGCCTTAAGAGGAAATGGATGACATGTGAAAATAATATTATGTTATTGTTCAATAATTTGAGGATTTTATCGTAACTTCATTCCTTCAAGTTGAGTTTAGACTTGATGCTAAGGTAAATCATGTTCTTAATGAACATAAGGAGGAGCTTGAGATCTCCATCTAGCAAGAAACACCCTTGGTAGAATATGAGGTATTCAATGAACATAAGGAATAAAGTCTTGATGACTTATAAAAAGAAGCATGTCATATTGCAAAGATGATTTAGGTTGAGATGTCTTTGATGACTCACAAGATGTAGATTGAAGACTATCAATTGAGCATGACAAAGCCTAAACAAGTTACAAATCCAAAAAAACTTATAAGAGATAAGGAGGGAATGTTCTTTATTACTCCAAATGATCAACTTGCAATCATCAGAAGACCTAACCATGGTAAGTCTATTGAATGTCTCCATAAGCAAGTGTCCACGGACAAATATGCCTCACATGATAGACTATTTTTTTAGAGTATCAAGGATGTAAGGAGTATTATCTTTGACCCTGGTTGAAGAAATATAGATGATTGTTCTTCACCTTATGTGTTGAGGTATTGTATATATTAGTTTATGTGTATTTTCATTTAGTTGGTTTGGTTTTCACTAAGTGTTTTAGGAACATAGGTGTGTTTATCTTATTTATTGTCTTGTTTCTTATTTCCTTATTGTGTGTGGTATGTTTGGTGTCCCTTCAAAGGATTTTTAGTGTCAAGAATAGTGTATAGGTGACTCCATATCCTAATGGATAGGAAAATCCTACTGGTATTTAACATAACAGGCTTATCACCTTTAGGATATCACCAAAATGTTGATTAAATTTGACCCTAGGTCAAATTTGGTCAACCCCTATATAGTCAAAACTCATATAGGATCTTCCTAAGGTCACTAATATTTTATTCATGTTTACCAGGGTCAGTTAATGTGTTTTACCTTAGTCAATTCAATCATTTGTCTTAATATTTCCTTATAACATCCTTTTGGCCTTTTTAATGACTTGTACATTTTCCATAAGGGACCAAATGTGTCAAACTATTTTCCAATGTCCAATATTTAAATTGAGTGTTAGGAGTTAGTTTGGTAACTAACAAATGTAGGTTAGATGTGGAAAGCATGAGATAATAATAGTTTAAAATAATTTGAAGGTAGCTTTACGGTCAAGTAAAATCTACTTAGCATGTGGGAAGCTTAAGGAGGATCTCTACAATATCTAGAAGTCCATCTCCAAGCTCAATAATTCATGATAGGCTCAGAAATGGTAGAAACTAGTTCATTTTCTCCATCACTCTCTTAGACAAGTCAAAACAAGTCAACTGGTTTGATTTTAGTACATATAGTATACGAGGAGTTCAGTTGAATGCATTTTACAAGTGATAGTAGAGTTCATTAGCTTCTTTTTAATCGTATAATTTATACATTTGGTGCACCATGCCCTATGAATCACTAAGAAGGTTGATAACTCAAAACTAATTACTGATCCCCAAGGTCTTCAGGTTTTTCATCTTTCTACAATTTTATGATGTTATCAAGTGTTTTACATGATCTTACAAGGTATGATAATCTCTCTCACAAAGATTTTAGCCTTTTTTGAATGTGTGGAGGTGATGAAGTTGGCAGAATCTATCTCATTTTATATGTGGAAGGCACCATTAGAGTCTATAGGTAGTATTTCATTAGTTACAGAGTTTACCCTCATGTGAATGTTTTATGGATAATGGTAATGTGTTTGTATCAACCTATCAGAACATTATTTGATTATATCACTTATGAAAGTGTTGGTCTCAAGAGTGTCCTTATGAAATGTAAATCTAAAGATACATGACATAGTCAAGTAGTTTCATTATAGACACCTATAGGTTTCATATTCAAATATGAGGGAGGATCAAGACATAAGAGAAAGAATAATGGTATTGAAAAGTATTAATCCTAACTGAAATCTAAAGTAAACATCATGGAACTATGGAATGGTCATTAAGATGATGACAAGTTACTAGATTGACACAATCTTGGATCTGATGATATCTGTAGGTAGCCTCAACAGTGGTCTGAAAGTCAATAAAAATGAGGGAGAGGAGTGTTGATATGAGGATGGTTGAAAACACTTGAAACCTTCATTAAAGTTTCAAAAGATGGAGAAGATAATTGTGATGATGATAAATATATTATATTTAAAATAGAGTTAGGTCCTTATTTCCAAGTTGAAAAATTTACGTATGGGACTCATTACTTTAATATCTCCAAAAAGAGAGTTTTCCCTGTACAAATCCATCTTGTAATGAGAGTCCATGAACTCTATGTAGGGATTGTGTCTTTATTCTTATAGCTTGGGCATAGTAGTAAGATGTGAATGTGATAATAGGTGTATTTGGTCAATAAAATATACTGAAAAGGAGTCTTAATTTCAATCAAATTTTCATTATAGACACTCAGTGAAATCTATAGTGCTTTCAATCAAAATGAACCTATAACTTATAGTGACTTGAGTCTATTGAGGATAATAGTATGAAGGAATGGTCTATAAAAAATAATGATTTTATTAAAGTGTGATTATTCTAATTACTGAGGGATAAATAGAGATGTGATCCTAAGACAAACAATGCACACCTATAGGAAACTTAAAGAAGTCTAAGTTGCAACTTACAGTCTAGAATAGTCACAAGTTGGCTCATGCTAGTGGAGAAGGTAAACTTGGCTAAAGGTTAGATACATTAAATAAATTAACATGTATAAATAAGTTACATATTAATTATTACACTCTCTATGTGTCTCTCAGAAACATCAAAATCTATAGGATCCCTTTTAATTCACCCAAATTATCACCTACATGTGACACAATCAACTATACCTATAGACTTGTTGATGCAATGAAGTATGTCTAGTGAAGGTGAGAATAAGAGTGTGAATTATATGAAAATTCATAAAATTAACCTCAAAATAACATATCACATTACATGTGATCCTAAAACATAGATTAACAAAGCAAGGAATGGTTTGAACTCTAACCTACAGTCTACCAAGAACACCATACATAACTTGCAGACCTAGTGGACCATTTTTGGGATACATGAAGGTTTGAAGGTTTTTTAATCAAGATAAATATATGATTTTTTATACATAACACCATCATGACTTAAAAAATATCTATGAATTATCATTTAATTTTGAGTAATAGGGGAGATTCCCTCTATTTTATCTTAGACAAAGGGCACTCTAAAGACTACATAACCTGCAAACCTAACACAATGGAGGTAAAAAGATTAAGTGAAGAGATAATAATGCATTAAAATAATGTGTGGGTTTTGTTATAATATTAAAAAAGTGTTGTATGTCTCTGAAGTCATAGGAAACCATCAAAAGGGTCAAAAACTTAGCTAGATGTAGTCAGGGCTATTAGGCCTAAAACTAGACCTAAGTCCTAGAAGGGTATAAATTTATTTTTAAGACCACACAAAACTTCAAATCACCTTAATTAAATTACAGATAAAGTAGGCAACTAGTGAGATCCATTTTTTTTAAGATAACCACACATAGGTGGTTATTTTCACCTAATTCCCTGATAGACCTACTCATAATGTGTGAGAGAGATTGAGAGGCCAAATTTAACTGATCACAATTACACTGACACTAATAATGAGATATAAATTACTTATGTATGGTTTAAGGGGGTCTTATATCACAACTTTGTGTAAAATTTTCAATGTTTGGATGTTAAGATTTTATAAACAATCCTTAATAGTCCAAACCTTCTAAAACCCTCTTAAAACCCTTTGTAGGACCCGATGGAGGAAAGATGATTGGATATGAATTTAGGAGGGATCATCTGGACATGAAAATTATTTTTAAATGTCTATAATTCTCCTAAGATCCATGACATACACCTTGGTCGTACTGTCATTTGTACGTAATAGCCAAATAATGTGTTTTTTGCAAGAATTAGGATGTTTTTAAGGTACAAAGGAGGATGTTCAAGTAATAATAATTTTGGTATGTCCTTAGGTAGTTTTATTATGTCATACAATTCATTTCTAAACTTGGTATAATAGGAAAAAGACTTTTTCTATCTCATGAATAATGAGCAGTCGAAATAGATAGTGAGAAGGCAAGATGGTTATCAAGTGATGGAAGTGAGAAATGTCCCAAGAGTTTCATATAGGTCTATTTGATATACTATAGGACAAATTATATTCATTTGAGTTTCCTATAATATCTTCAATGCATTTATTTGAGCAACTGCAAGCTAATTGCATGGCAGATGTGAAGATTCAAGCCTAGAGGGCTAATGAATGATTATTGGCAGTGAGTGACGAGTGATAGCAATGAATCCATTAGTTAGGGATGAGATTATTAAATTAAATTATATATTATATACCTTATCATCACGTACAATATGTTTAAATGTTCCTTGTCTAAATTTTAGACACTTAATTGCACTCCTCACCATCATGAAGGCAGATTCAAGGAAAGGCAATGAAGGGTCTACGCCAACTTGAGGGAATATGTGCTATTTGAAATTGGCACATGTTCATATCAATTTCTTGACTTATTTTACACTTCATTCCTTGGATTTTTAACTATTTTTCATAGATTAACACTAGGTCTTGTGACTTTTGAGCATCACTCCTATCTCTTCTTCTAAGTTCTACAAATTCAATCCTTTTTGGCTTTGTATTGGATCCACAATTGGTATGGAAAATCCCTACTAGTTTTGACACCTTATTTTCCTTTGAATAAATTTTATAATTTTATTTAATTATATTTAATCTCTTACTTGAGTGTGTTAAGTGGTTTATGTGTTGACAAGTGATGAAAATGCCTCCTTGTTTTCATGTCTATGCTTGCATGGTTGTGTGAATGAGATCTCCTTTAATAGGCTTCATAAACTATACTATTTGTTAAGTGTGTATTTAAGTGTGAGAGGTATTATTAGTTTCTTATATCATACCTTATCTTTACCCACCTCTAGATAGGCACTGAAATCTACCTCTATGATAAATAGTTATGCTAGAAGGACATAAGGTTGAATTTAGTTTGAGTTGTCTTATTTCTCAAGTGTAGATGCAGGTGTGTTATTATGATTTTTATTTTTGTGTAAACTCATTATCATAGGTTTATTTTATGTCTCCTTCTTCCCTTGTCACCTCCGATAGTGATTATCTTAGTGTAGTGTGAGCCTAAGAGACAAATAAATTGAGCTAGCCCTTTAAAACCTAGATATCTACCCTTGTAGTGGCTTACCTATGAAGTGATTTAGTTCCATGTTTTCCTAAAATTGAGAAGGTATACTTGACTTCTCTAGTGTGTAATTTTAGGATACAATAGTTCTATTGGACATGATCCTAATTTAATGCCTATGCCATCCTTTGCTAAGATTATGTGGACCAAAATAGGTTGATCTTATGAGAATATGGTCTTCTTAAATGTATGGTGGGTGGAGATACAAGGTCTTATCACTTTGCACCATCATGTGCCTAAAGACATCCTATAATACTTAGGTAGTATGCATCTATTAAAAAGTTACATGATGGAGTTTAAATCAGAGTCCACAAGTTTCCCAAGAAAACAACCACTTCATTTACCTTATTCATCACCATGTTGAATGTGTAGTATTTTTTTGTGATATAAATTTATAAATACCAAAATCATTTAACATTTATTATCTATGATTCTAGGTGAACAACATTCAGTACCACAATAGCCCCTAATATAGCAACAAGCTGAAGTGTATATTCCTCCATAGACATTAGTGAACCCATCAAATATTACTAATGGTAAAATAAATTTATTGACATAGATGAAAATACAACCTCCCCATCCAAAGAGGAAGACATTCAAAACCAACCCCTACCTCAATGACACAAACATAACCAATAATGCTACCAAGCATGATCTTTCACAACTTGGAATCACTTACGACAAATTATATAAGTCTATGTTGGAATTTATAGGCACAAAACTATTTGAGGAGGTAAAATAAAAATAATTTTTCTTATGAAAAGCATTACACACTTTCCAAGTGTAGAACTATGTCTAAAAAAAAATCCACATTCCCACACCCCTACTCCAAGCTTAGTTAAAAACATAGTAAAAGAGGAAGAGATAAAACACAAAGCACCATCCATATTCAAAAGTGAAGTGGGATAAAAATAATCCATAGTTCAAGTTGTGTTGGTACAACTAGAGACAACATAAGGCGTATAACAACAAGCAAGCCGTAAATATCCACTTAGACATTAACCTAAATAACACACAATGTTGATGACCCATCCATCTATTGAAAAATTAAGGGGATAATTTTTTCACCATATGTAGTGGTAGAGATTAAGTCATAATAAGAACTATTGGAGGAGAAAAATACCTTTTGAGACAACTTGCCCACACAAATACTTGAAGAAGGTTCTCATTCCACCTACCTTTACAAATGTACTAGTGATGTAATACACTATTTCATTAATACTTTTCCCCATATGCATATCCTTATTCCCCCACTCATGCACAAAAATTTCCATCAAGGAAGCACCAATAGAGAGAGTGGCCAAAGGCACATGAGGATATCTATAGTAGAACAAGAAGTTGCATAGGCAAAAAAATTCAAGAGAAGGTGTAAAAGTAAGAACAAAATAAAAAATGAAAGAGGATAGGAAGAAGAAGAAGAAAATTAAGAAGTTGCTGCATGGAAAAATAAATATGTGGAAGAAGAGAAATAAAAGAAACAACTGGAAGAAGTTACATAAAATAAGAATAAGGATAAATAAAAAGAACAAAAGAAGTAGAAGAAAGAATAAGAGAAACCAAGAAAAAATAATCAACATGCATATAAGGAAGTACAAGAGGCACATCAGAAAAAGGAAAATCCTGACATAGTATCTAAGGCAGAGGAATAAAAAATAAAAGAGGCTCTACAAAAGTAGGAAGAAGAGTATAAACAAAGGTATGAGAATAAATCTTTCAAGGATGTTGTTTAAACAATAGAATAATTAGCTAAGGTAAAACCAAAGGTAGATTCAAAAAATAAGGAGGAAGAAGATGAAAACATTAATGTTGATGTAATAACCCAAAAACAAATAAATAAATAAATAAATACAAATAGGTGAAGACAACCAAAGTTTAAAAACCATCTAACATGTCAAAAGGCTCTAGATCAACTCAAGGAGGAGCATAAAAAGAAGTGTAACAAGATAAGATAATGTTTAGTCAGTGGTTGTTAGATTTCTTAGCACCATTAGTGTGGAGTAGAAAATTCACACTTCTTATGGCACAAATCCAACACCAACCAAAAAATAGTAAAAATTAAGACTTCACTAGTTGTGGTCACAATATCATAGGAATCTCTATGTGACAAATTTTTCCTTGGAAAATAATATTGAGGGATTTATGGCACTCCATGAATCAATTGCACAAAATTCATATGAATTAAATTAGGATATAACCTATCATATATAAGATAACATATAGTTACTCACCACATTAATAATTCCATAAATATCTTGATGATACATTCCCTATAATAGACTTTCAATTGTTGGTACATCAATTCATGTCCATGGAGAAATAACTGACAACTCTTTTGTATAATCTTTCAAAATTATGGTTGATTGTATAAAATATATAAGAGTTTATAATGGATGGTCATAACTTGAATGTAAAATAATGACTATATTTTAGGCCTCAATGAATATGATCAAGTATTATATGTTATTTCCTTCAAATATCAACACATGTCCCAAAGCATGATCAACTAGACTCAACCACTCAATAACACATGGACTGAAGCCAACCTAAAGTTCACCAAGGCCAATCATGATAAATCACCAATGGGGGACAATTAAAACACATTTGAACATCTCAATGTTTTACTAAAGGCATCTCTTACTTTAATAAATAATATGATATAAAATATAAAAACATTAAAAAATGAGATGATGCACACTACATTTGTTGTTATTTAGAATCATAAGCATGCAAACATACTAAAGGATCTAGAATTATAAATTCAATAGAAAGTGTTGCACATAAGGATTACCTTCATGATAATAGATAATAATTACATCAACAATATAATGGTGTACCAAGTTACATTTCACACTATTATTAGTATGGTATAGGAAGATCTCATATATTGGGAGATATTCAATAAGAACTTGTCTCATCTAGATAGATCTATCACATAAATCATCTAGGAACACAAACTCATCCCACCAAATTAACTCCAGTAAGATATCCAATAAGGAAAACTACTAAAATTACACATCCAACAATCCATTCACAATAAACACCTCCGAAGGCATATTTTTTATCTGTGAACTCATCAACAACAATTCTAGTAGTATCATCTTCATAGTCTCCTTCAATTCTAGCAACACAATCTATGACTCCACGTTATCTCTATGTAATCTGAGGTCATAATTTAGAGTATTTTTTCATTTTTTTTCTTATAAAGGCTTTAATCATTAGATGCCTTCTAATTATGTTAATCTAATTAAAACTAGTAAGAGTGGAACATTGGTACATTACTTAGTTCAAAACCTACAAGAATGATGGAGTAGTTCTCAAGTAGTGAAACATTTTAAATGACACATTGAATGATTACCTCAAGTAATTATTTTGGAATAACCCCTCAACACAATCAATTCTACTTGTTTCAGCAAAAGGCACACTTCTTATGACTTTGTCTTTGGATGAGACAACTATTTTTTATGTCTGGGAAAGTTTAGGTAGTAGACTTAGAATTGCAAAATCATAAAGTTTAGATGCATGTCATGTGTGAGATGTATATTAATTTGTATAATGTATATGTTTTTTTATGTATTCAACATATTTATGTATCCTAAAAAAGTACATAATATGAAAACACTCCATTCAGATAGAAATGGAAAGGTAGAATGCAAAGAGATAGAGTTGTGGAATTTCTATATATAATGACAAATTGTAAATAAAAAAAGTTTTGAAATATATAGATTAATATTGAGATTAAATTATGGGTTTTCTAAATGTCTTCTTGTATTCATTTTGTTTACAATGTATGCTTTATTAAATACTTACTTAAATTTAATTAGGTAATATTAATGAATTTCATGTATATTTTGTCTAAGTTTCATAGATAAACATGTTATTTAGAACCGAAATATTACTTTATATTTTATAATTTTGTTGGCATTGTGAACTAATTTCTTACTTCATATAGAAACACACACATTCACATGTTTTGATGAGTTTTTTAGCAACCTATGTCAACACATGTAAACTAATAATAACACATTTTCCTATCTCACTTTCATTTCTCATTATATCTTAAACCTAATATAACATAATCAAGTCATAATAATGACATAAAATACAATTTGAAATATATCCAACCAATGGAAAGTATATTATATATATGTTATCAATAATGTTTTAATATAATCAATGAGTATGACAAATATATTCACAAATTATGATGAAGAGGGTTACCTCTCAATGTCAACAATCATATAGAAATATAACAAATAATAATCTTAGTTTACATCAATATGGGGGTCATAGAAAATAGTCCATCAAGACTCTCTAGATCATGATAAATGTATCCCATCATAAACTGATGTCAATTCATAGGTGACATGAAGTATCACTATTAAACCCTTTTGAAGATAGTTTCTAGGTACACAACCCATTAATAATCACAACTATATAAAAGCATGGAAGGATATATAAAATGTGTGTATGACACTCTTTACATAAAAGAGGTTGAAGTGGAATTTATGCATATAGTGCCTTTGTGTTATATGTATCAAATGCTTTATCTTGTTCTATTATGGACTATTCACCAAGTATTAATTTAATTTTTTCATGGAAGATGAATGAACCAATAAATCTAATTAAAACCCTGAGATCCAAAAATTATAACTTGGGATTTGATACCAAAATGTAACAACACTAGAAATAACCCATTTTTTTAGTTAAATAATGAATATATTTTCATTTATTTGGAAAGTATATATAGACAACATATATTTTCTCTAAAAATTTTGGGTGTCCTGAAAACACTTTTATTTGGTTAGGTTTATGGGTAACAATACTATTTATAATAACTATAAATAAAACATCACATTCTAGGAAGACATATATCATATTGAGGTAATCTTTCTTTTATCATTTCTCTAAAAATTATTATTAAAAACGCATGCCAATTTATCAAACAAAGGAACTATATTGATTACCTTTGAACCATTGATAATATGGACTAAATAAAACTGCTAAAGTTTAGACAAGATTAAAAAATATTATTTTTAAATAATATATTATTTTTAGATATCTTGAGATCAATTACCATCTTGATATAACTATCTACCTTATAAATATGGTTATCAAAAGACAAGGTAAAGTAACTAGAACCTATACTAGATTAGAAGGTTAGATAGGGGGTCATATCTCATCAAGTCCTTTTAAATTTGTTTGAAAAAATAGTATTTAAATATTATTAATATTTAATTATACCTTATCGTGAAGGTATTTCCAAGCACAAAAAGCTAGTGACTATGAGAATATAATATTTTTATATAATCGTCACACTAATTACAATCATGTAAAGTTAGGTTTCACCAAAAGATTATCAACCCCAACAAATAAGTTAACCTATATATGTATTTTAGTAAACATATATGTACTTAGTTATCTATGCACATGTTTCTATACTAAAACAAAATTGAACTCATCCTTTGCATTGAAGTTTAAGTACAATATCACTCTTAGTTAAGCAAATACAATTTAACAATAATTAATCATATTACAAAAATGTAGCTTACATTTTAAAATGTTTTTCGTAAAGAGGGTAGAATGTATTTGGTATATTCCAATGTTATTACCAATCCAAATAAGATATTACCCATGTCCAAAGATAACAATAATAGATACAAAACATTAGATCACAACATAATCATAACATTTTCACAAAGATGAAAATATAAAATATATTTGGAAGGTATATCCTAGATTTTATTATGCCATAATGGATGAAATCCTATTCCATTACAAATCTACACCTAAGGTTTCCAAAAGTATGTATGATGACATATATTCCATTTTACTCTAGAAATATCTTTTTAAGGAATAAAATTATTAATTTTATGAGGAAGTGGTCCTCTTGGAGGTAGGGCATCCTTATGCCTTAGATTAATATAATTAATAAGAAGTAATAAAATAATCAAAATCCTTAGTGACCATCACATGAATGGAGTGATATCATCAGTGATGGTGATGACTATATGGAAAGAGAAACATGTACATAAGGTTTTACACTGCAAGGGACATGAGAAGAGATCAAGTTTGAATAATGCACTATGACAGAAGAAGTTTTCATGAAAACTGACTCAGGAGATGTAGGGGAGATTCAAGTATAGGTTGACTTAGAGATTTATATATGTGGGGTTGGAGAAGAGATCCTTCTCTTTAATGGTAGTGGTGATTGAGTGGACAAATAGGATTATATCTAGTGACCCACATTCTATGGGTCTCAAGAAAGGATCATGCATACTTATCACATTGGAAAATAAAAGCACATGGTGTATACCAAATCAGAATGAGAAGGAAAATTTCAAGACAATACATCATGAGGTAGAGACAAAAATGGTAGATTCCTTAGGATGGTCAAAACTCTTTGAGCATCGTTGATTGATAAAAAATAAGGACATGGTAATGCTTAAACATGTGGTTATGGAGGATGAAGTTCAAGTGTTTGACAAAATGTTTAAATATGAAAATCTAAGAACTGATCACACAACATACAAATTAATGGTATGCTTCTTGTCAGGGCTTAAAATTTATTTTATGGTAAAAGGGACTGATGTTGTGATAGATATAAAATAGAGGTTAGTGTTTTGTTTAGATATTCCAACTAAATTTTAGTGTTTAGTTTATCAAGGTAAGGAATTGAATTTTTTTCACTGTCTTATTATTATTTAGGAAAAGACTCAATTATTTACATGGTTTCTATATTGTAGGGAGGGATGGCTTTTCCAAAACATTCCTTTAATCCCAAACCTGCATCCTTCAAAGATGCTATTAGAAATGCTACCCCCCATTCCAAATCTAGTGAAAATCTCTCTTCCTCAATTTTGCATTACTGATCAATCGAAGGAGGTTCCTTCTGTGGAGATATCAAATGAGGAAGTGGATGAATATTTTCATACTTTGGCTAAATATTTATTCATTTGTAGATTTAATGGTATATGTCCCCCTAAAACTACTTTATATAAATGGGTTCATGAAACATGGTTAAACCATTGTGAAATTTCTCTATGCTTTAAGGGGTTTTTTGTTGTCTATTTCCATGATTAGAAATATTAATAGAAATGCCTCTCAAAAGTTCCCTGGTTCTCACTCTTTCAATCACCGAAATGCCACTTTGGGTTCATCTTCCTAATTTTCCTTTATATTTTTGGAATTCTCACAAATAAATATCTAATTCTCACAAAGGGGTTCTAGATAAAATAATTTTAAAATATGGTAAAACTCAACATGTTCATATTCTTGACTATGAGAATACTACTTTTAGATGCCATAATTTCAAAATTCTAAGTCATCTTCATACATCTTGTCCTTAGGGGAATTTAAAAGTGATGAAAAAGAAGGGATAAAAATGTAAACCCAATAAATGAAGTGTGCCAGATCCATCACTAGTGGTGGAAGATTGTTTTGATGATGCAGAAACACAAGTTGATATAGAATTGGAAGATAGTAGGAGAGGAGAAAAAATATTTTTGATAATGAAAAAATGCCCATTGAATAGATGACAAAAATATTCATATTTCCCCTTTGAAGTAGTTACCCCATGGAGTGAAAAGAGGACATCAGTCTGAAACCTTGAACTCAGATGGGATTTGACTGAAAATAGAACTTTGAAAACATAGAATTCAGATAAATAATTAGTTATTGTGAACTTCGATCAAGAAATGTGGCAATAGGTAAGAAAGGGAAGATAGCTAATCTTCTAGATTACTGTCCCACAAGATTATGTATAATATTATATTTTTGGTAGTAGGTAGGCTTGTTACCTATTTGTTTTTAGCCTTACAGTTGTTTATTATATTTGTTTCTCTTGGACCATTGTGTTTTTAGCTTGGTTTGTTATGTATATTTAGTATTAATATAGGGTAAGGATCCCATCAAAATCATATTTATCTCAAAAATAATAATCATAATACCTTTAATGCATGATGTGACCCTTAATTAGGTTTTTAAAATTTGAAAATAACTTACTTTATTCTTATAATGGAAACATTATGGATAGTTTCATCATTCATATCAAGAAAAGATAAATTCTATAACAAAATAATATTTATGCTATGTTATTTCCAACACTTAGAGCCTAGAAAGTGTATCATGTATTTCAAGCACATTGTATACACACATTGAAAAGAAAATAATTTAAAATGATTGTTTTTAGCAAAACATGTTCATAGCACAAGGCATATTGAACTTAAGGTGAAACACAATACTAGAAGAAACAAACATTACTTGATAAAAAAAAATTAGGTTAACATTATACAAATTCCAATTTCTTCTTTTTAAAAAAATAGCAGAATGTATACCCAAAAGATGAGTATAACTAGTAATGAATACAAAATAGTTCTAGAGAGAGAGAACTATATTATTTTAAACTATTAACTCCTTTAAAGAAGTAGCTGAGAAACAAAATATAAAGTGTCTAATATCTACAACTATAGGTGTAAGTATTATATGTTACAAATCAAAACAAAATATGTTTTGGGTTCTTATAAGAGAGAAATTCATGTATCTTACTACATTTGTTTGATTCCCATTATGAATTAAGTCATAGTTAACATATAGAGTTAAGTCAACATACAAGCAATGTTATTTATTTATATATGTATTTTATAATGATCATCAAAACTTAGACACACACACACACACACAAAGGTTGAAAATATCATAATAGATAAATTTGATCACCTCCATATACCAATGTAAAAACTACACATATTATGCATATAGTATGCAAAATATTAATATAGAACTATAATTTATCCTACTTATTAAATCCAATATTTGAGAAGGTAACGAATCTATCATTTATTGTAATACTTTGTATATTAGCATGACCAAAATGGATCTTCTAATACTAACTGAAGGAGTATTTAACACCCAACAATAGGATCACTTACAACCCAACACTAAAGGAAAGGGTTCCAAATCCTTTAGTCAAATAATATTGATTCCGTTTTATATTTAAATAGAGTTTATAAGGTAAAAAAATACTTGAGAAAAATATTCAGATAATGAATACATAAAATAATAATATTTTATTTCTTCAATCAATCTATATGAGATATTACAAATCACTTATATAGGTAGTATATAAGCTATTTATGAGTATCCCGATATTCCTATAAACTCTCAATGAATAACCAACAAACTATATAAATGCACCCTATATAATTTTTTTTTTTATGGACCAAAAAAATATACCAAAAAAATCCATTTACGAAATATTATAAAACTAACAATATTTATGTTACTAAGGACTATTGATAATTTGAACACCCTAACATTCAAACCCTTCTGAACATTATTAATTCTTAGTATACACCTCCTTAATGTGAACATGGGGAAAACATCAATCCCATATCTACACTTATAATAATGATTTGGTTATTTTCACATGAAAATCACAAACCTTATTGATGGTTTTGAATATGGCTTGCCAACAACCAAACTAGGATGATTTTCAAGTGATGTACCTATTGACCAATTTTTGACCCCATGTTAAAATTGGTCAACCAATATAAGTTGAAACTTTTCATGGGATTATAAAAATTTGTATGTGGTCTTTTAATGGTCTTAAATATTCCTAAATATTCTTCATATGGTCACATTAGTCATTTGTTAGCTTCATCCAAGGTTTGGTCTCATGTGTACTTATCTAGTCTTAGGGATCATTTCTGAGGTCTTAGTGTTGTCAAATGTGGCAAAAAGTTTTACATGGTTTAGAATCACTATAAAAGTTTATTAATTTGTATTGAAGGTTAATTTTATCATGCATTAACCTCCTATAATGTTGATATGTGTTAAAATATCATGTTGGTCACCTTTTGGCCCATTTGGAGGAGTTCTAAAAACCATATTCAAAATAAAATGTTTCAAAAAGGTTCCCCAATGTACCTAATGTGAAATAATGTTTAGGAATGGTCAAAAATTGATAAACATGTAGGTTCCATGCCTAAAATGAGAAAAATTCTAGTTTACAAAAAACTTTGGGCACTTGTATGGCCTTGGATGATCACTTTTCCATTAAAAATGGTTTATGAATGTCCCTTGGGCTTCCTAATATTAGATTCAGGTTTTGGATCAAGTTTAAGGTCATAAATATGCTTCAAACATTCTCTCTCCTCCATCAATTCTTTTACAAGCTCAGAAACACAAAATTTAAGTGGATGGTAGGCACACACACACAGAGGAGAGAGAGAGAGAGAGAGAGAGAGAGAGAGAGAGAGAGAGAGAGAGAGAGAGAGAGAGAGAGAGAGAGAGAGAGAGAGAGAGAGAGAGAGAGAGAGAGAGAGAGAGAGAGAGAGAGAGAGAGAGAGAGAGAGAGAGAGAGAGAGAGAGAGAGGAGTTGAAACTTTGTCCATTATTAGGGGCCCTAATAACATTGAAATTAGTGGCATTGGTTTACATATTCATGGATCCTATTTTATGAATAATCACTAAGAGTGATAGTAGGTCACTTTGCCTTGTCTATCCAACTACAGTTTGATTTTGTTTCTATTTCTCCACTTAAAAACTTGATGGATAAGAATGTTTTTAGGGATGTCTTAAGAGGTTAAATATCTACTTTCCATGGTAGTTTCATAATAGAATTCATCTTCATGAAGTGTATTTAATAAGAGAAAAAGTGTTTCAATGGATAGGGTGTTTCAGTAACTCCTACTACAAGTTTTGGTTTACTAAGTTGTCTATCACCTTCAAAGGTTTATTTTACTCCATTAATCATGAAAAACCTCCTCACTCTCCCATAATTCATGTGTTTTTTCTTGATAAGTATCTCTTTGCAAGTAGTCCTTCAAGAGGCATCGTGTCTTTCTCTTTGAAAAGCATGGTACAATTCATCAACGGTCTCCCACATGTCTAAGTGACATGTTTGATTTTAATGGTAATAATAAACTAATGTATAATGATAAAGTTCCATTTGAGGACATTTAAAGTCTAAGAAATCAAAAGTGAAGGGTAAAATTATACTCTCAAACAAATTTGAAGTGTGACAAGAGGATTAGTTTATTTTAAAAAATAAATATGATAAGAGGATCCTTTAATAAGGTTATTATATATGTCTCAAATGTATGTAGTTAATTGGAAACTCAAATTCAAACTTAAAACAACATCTACATGTCACATCTCTCTCTAGACCTCACAAACACACATCCTGCTCATTGAGGGTCTCCTAAACATGTTCACATCTCCCATGAGTAGTTGCATGTTAGCTCAAACTCTTTGGAATAATATAAAACCCATGTATACTCATGATTAATGAGATTTTAATTTTCACCCAAAGCATTTCCTTTATGAATCATCTTTAAGAGAGCAAGGCACTCACAGTCTACTCAAACAAGCTAATTTCAATGTGATGAGAGAGAAAATTGATTTTATACATCCAAGTGAATTATAAAATTCCTAAAACAACATGGATGATTTACAAAACTCCCATGATCACTTATCCATGATAGTTTTTTGTACTTGAAGGTACAAAATTATATGAAATAAGCCAAAAAGAACTATTTTAAGCTACTTGAGAGGACTGTACAAGGTGTTAGTAGTTAAAATTTGACATGGATGATATTAAATGAGTTATAAAACTAAATCATATAATTACTTTAGGTTTGACACGTATGAAAATATTGTGGATCCAAAATTCAATCTCTATGTATTGAGGCCTAATTGAGACCTAGTTAGGAGAGAGAAAGTTAGAAAAATGGTACTTACACTCAGATCATGAAGATCAAATTTGAATGAATATTTAAGAGATAATGGATCCTAATATATGTTCTCAATTTCTCAATATCACTCATACATTCTTATACATAAAGAGGTTTGCATGATTTTAGGGATAATATAAATGAGGCCAATTTAGAGATTTTGGTGCACAATGAATTCTTGAGGTAGTTTTAGACCTCTAAATGAGTTTTTTTTAGGTTGGATATGAGTTTAGTAGGCCATAAATAGAGATATAATTAGTTTGAGAATATGAATTCAAGTTCTGACACTTGTATATAAGATTGATCTAGTGAGGTGAAGAGACTTCTAAACACCTAGTAAGAGAATGAAGTGATATGTCAAAGATAACCTGAATATATTAATTGGGAGGTGAGAAGAGAAAAATAAATGTGTAACTCAACATGATATGACCATCAATATGACCACATATCCATCCACAATTTAATGAAGAGACAACTTTGAAGAGCAAAGGCAAGGTGTCAAGCCAAGTTCCAAACATCCACACCACTTGTAGGATGAGAGCATATTCAGGAGAGTAAACTTGTTTTCTAGGACTTGTTGAGATAGTTTCATATCTCCTCTCTTATTTTTAACTCTTTTTGACACTTGTCTGTCTCTCTCTCCTACACCCTTCTCTCCTTCTCTCACTTTATCTATATATTGAAACTGAAATGCTTATGTTTGTATCCTCCACATGGGTATGGTGATTTTATATCCATTTTAAACCTTTAATTAATGAATAATATCATGATTTTACCTTCTCCATGGATTGGTTTCATTATGCAGGCTTGATTAGTTGATCTTTTCAAGTGATAGTCATACTTACTTGGCATGTCTATCCTTGTTTATCATTCATGTTTAGTTTAAAAATACTTTTTTTAGTTCTCTTCAGGTGTTAAAATGGAGTGTGTAGGTGTTTAGTGAGTTTTGTTTCATTAGTTTCATGTCATGACCTACTGACTAGTCTTCTTAGCTCAAGCTTGCTTCACAAACTTTCATGAGAAATATTTATGTAGAGAGGTAGATTTGTATTAGTGTCATGTACAAGTTAGTCCCTTGTTTTAAGTGTAATTGTGACCAGTTGATATTGATTAGATATATTTGATTCCTTACCTCCATTAGATTAGGTTTCTCTCACTTTTCCTAACAATTAGTAGATTAGTGTTTGATCCTAAGTGAGTCATCAAGGGTATTTATCCATTTCAACTAAAAATTTGACTCTCAAATAGGGTACACATAGACTTGAAGTGTTTATATGTTACATCAAATTTAGAATTCTTGAACTACCTTCAAAATGGTGCAAATTTGATTGATAACAATTTTGGCATGCCTATTGAGACTAAGCTCCAAAGTTGTGGAATAATTTTTGGTGTTGTTCTTCTACTTATCAGCCTTTATAGGTACTCAAAACATCAATGGTGACTCTATACATGATCAATATGTTCTAGTAGCCCACTCACTCATTCAAAGTAAGTTTTTTTTCATTTAATTATCTTGATGAATTGTTTGGTTGATTTTGAGATGAATTTCAGTTTCATACAAGTTGATGAAATATCTCAGCCCCATGATCATCCATATTATCCTTGTTATAATCCTTATCAATCTTTTCATCAGCCATATCATTCCTATGATCAGCATACATTACCTCTACATGACCATGGTGTTGCATATGATTAGCCTTCTCAAGATAAATATGTCCGTAACCACTCATAAAACCAATCCATTTCAATTTTGAAAAAAAATCTCTTAAGATATGAGAGGTACATATTAGACCTTAATACATAAAGAGAATATGATTAAGATACCCCTATTCACCTCATTGATGACATGAGAGATTCATTACAACTAATGAAATAATAATGGGCACCTATTGAAAGATTAAATTGGCAAAGATTCCAAAATGAGATGATGGATATAAGTGGTCTCATTCAAAGATTTGAGGATAAGCTAAGTAAACATGAAGAACAATAGGTCCAACTCCATTAGCCTTATGTGTCTTCATACACACCAGTCAACCCTCATATATGCCACCCATTCTTCCCCAAGAGACTTTTCCAAGTGAGTTTCCAAGTGTTCTAAGTCCTTCATGTGTTCATCAAATGTTACCTTCTTGTAACTCTATCCAAGAGAGCATTCAAAACAAGGAGGAGACTATTTTTAAGGAGCTCATTGTTGAGAACCAAAATGCTACTTCTCTTCCTCAACAACCCCTAGGAATTCTTTCAATATTCCAAGATGGTCTCAAGTGGTGAATTCATGTAATGAGCAAAGTGAGATAAGTATATATTGGGGAGTTGAAGTCAAATAAGAATCTAAAATTGTGCAAGTCTCTCTCATACCTCCTCAAAAGTCCTCATGTACCTTATACCAGCCTTCCTGTGTCCTTTATGTTTATGAATCCACTAACCACATTCAATAAAAGCTATTCCAAGAGAATATAGATTAAAAATCAAAGATCTGGAGTTTAAGATGAAAGGAATTGAAGAGAGCCAACATCAAGATATTGAAGACAAAGAGAGCATTGTTCCTAATCAAGCCCCATTTCCCTCTCCCCAAGAACCTCTAGATTGTCTATCCTGGAGGTATATCCAAGAATGTTTTCAAAATAATAATGATACTCTAATTTAGAATGTTAAATATAAAGTTATAACTATTGAAGAGCCTCAAGAAGGTGATGATAAAGACAAGGTGCTTGTTGAATAAAATGTCCCTTTTATTTCCCAACTCAATTTTCTATCTTTTCAAGATTTACTTCAAGAGTCCATCATTCCCAAGGTTTCAAGTTTCAAGAGCACACCTTCAATACCATACCCATTCATGATCTATCCACCATACCTAATACTCCCTCTCCTATTCATGAACGTACCCATCATCCTCCCACCACATCCCTTCTTGAAGATAATCTTGTCCTATGGGAGGTAAGTGAAGAAGAAAGAAATTTACTTGTAGCTAAAGAAGACAATGTAAGTGAGTTTGATGAGGATATTTCCATTGGTACTCCTTTTGGTAAACGAGTATTCAAATCCATTTTCAAAGAGGAGGTTATAGAAGATAGACTTGATGGTGTGTTTTAATAAGGTGATCCAATTTCATTTAATTCTGTTGAGGCTACAACCGATGTTGAGATTAAAGACTTCTTAAGAAAATAAGATAAGTTTGATATGGTGCACAATAAACAAGAAAATGAGATTGAAAAAGTTTCCTTGAAACCACAAAATGACTACATAAAATAATTTGAAACTCTTGATAGCCTTGTGGTTATTGATGAGAAAGAAGAAGGTATTCTCCTAGTTGGTCTTATTCATGTTGATTAAAGAGAAGACAAAGATGATTGCCAATAGTACCTTCAGTCTATTCAAGAGATTGAAATTATTTACAAAGGTATGTTTCCTATTGAATATCATGCTCATGTGGAAATTTAATAATATATGCCCATTGAAGATAATTATTTATCTTGGAGTTAGTATGTAAATCTCCTTTAAGAGCTTGTAGTAGCTAGTAATAAGTGTGGTGCCACTCAAGATGCCATTGAGGCCCAAGAAGCATGCTTAGATAGAGTATAGTTTGATGAAGTTTCAGCTAAGGAGCATCATGAGAGGGATATTGAAGTATAAGATAAATTCACTTTCTTAATCAAACTATCCTTCCATTTAAAAACATACCAATGGGAGTGACATTCAAGAAGAAGATGAAAACAATAAAACCAAATCCCAAAAGGTAGATTGCTTCATGCCATTCCTCATCTATTAGAGCAAGATATAGTACAAATTTCCATTTTAATCTAGGAGGAATAAGTTATTTTCTAGGTTAGTTTATTATAGCTAGTTTTCTCATGTTTTTTGTTGTGTTCCCTAAGTGCTTGATAGCACATGTGTGTGTTTGCTTCTTTACATTGCATTTGTTATCTTTATATTGTGTGTTTTTAGGTCAAATTAGCTTGTCTTGTCATAGTCAAGGTATGGTCAAGTCTAAAACTAAGTGAAAATGACTCCATTTCTCAATGGAAGGACAAGTCTACTAGTCCATTTAACATAACAAGGATGCTAACCCTATGAATCACTAATTTGTAGACCAATTTTTGACCCCAAGTCAAAATTGGTCAACTCCTCCAACTTGAAAATTTGCATGGGATTATAAAAAAATGTATGTTGTATTTTCATGGTCTTAAATAGACCTAAATAGTCTTCATGTCGTCACATTAGTCATTTTTAAGCTTGGTCTAAGGTTTGGTCTCATGTATACTTGTCTAGTCCTAGGGGATATTTATGAGATCTTAGTGTTTTCAAGTGTGGTAAAAATCTTGGCATGGTTTATAGTCAATATAAAGGATTATTAATGTGCATTGAAGGTCATATTATCATGCGTTAATCTCCTATAATGTTGATATGTGCTAAAATATCATTTTGGTCACTTTTTGGCCTATTTGGAGGAGTTGTACATACCATATTAAAAAAACATTTAAAGAAGGTTCCTCACCATACCTAATGTCAGATAATGTTCATAAATGGTTAAATACTGACAAAATTGTATGTTTAATGCCTACAAAGAGAAATATGCCACTTTACAAGCACTTTTTGGAACTTGTACAGCCTTGGAAGATCATTTTTCAAGTTAAAAATGGTTTCAGAGTGTCCCTTTGTAATCCTCAAATTAGTTTTAGTCTCAAATTTGCTCTTGCACAAATACATGATAGGGAATGTGGTGGCCATGTCAGCAAAAAAAACCATGTCACAGAAGTTACTCTGCCAAGGATACTACTGGCCTACTATGGAAGAAGAATGTTTACAATATGCAAAACTTTGTGAAAAATGTCAACGACATAGTAGCCTAAAACATGCACCATCACAGCAACTACAACCAATTATTTCCTCGTGGCCATTTATGTTATGGGGGTTTGATCTTATCAACAAAATAAATCCAAAATCAGCTAATGGACATAAGTTCATTATCATAGCCACATAATATTTCACAAAATGGGTAGAAGATATTCAATTCCAAACTACCACAAGCAAAGACATTTGTAGTTTTATCATGACACATATTATTTCATGCTTTGGCTTACCTAAAATAATTATTTTAGAGAACAGAATGTCCTTTAAAAATAAGATTGTCAAAAATTCTACATATAATATAAAATCAAACACACATTTTCCACCCCTTACTATCCACAAGGTAATGGTCAAGCAGAAACCACCAAAAAAACCATCAATAGCATTTTAAGAAAAACTATGACATAATTTGGAGATGATTAGCTAACCGACTTGTCTTTTCCCTACGAGCTTATCGCATAAGCATTCACACACCCACATGATTCACTCCTTTTTAACTCATCTATATCATCGAATCAGTTGTACCATTGGAATTAGAAATCTCATCCTTTCATATCTCTCTCAAGGGTATTATCACTAATGATAAATATCATGAAAAATGCTTACACCAACTGGAATAGCTAGATCATATATGTATTCAGCCAGTAGAACATCTCAGAATCTACCAACAATGTATACAATGTTCTTACAAAAAATGAGTCCATACTAGAGAATTTCATGTTAATGATCTTGTCTTAAAAGAAAACCTATGCAATATTAACACCAAATAATAAATAAAAGGAAAACTCAAACTGAACTAGCTCAGACCATACATCATTACTGAAAACCTTAGTCTAAAAGTGTATCATCTAGCTTCACTAGAAGCAAAAAAACTCAAGAACCCAATGAATATCATGTACCTACACAAATTTAATATTTAAATAAATTCCTTCTTACATTTTTGGTACATAGTCTTTTTCTGCTTGATTGTACATAGCTTATTCCAAAAATAAAAAAAATTTAAAAATACAAATATGTCAATTGTATGCATCATCTATTTTCTTAGATTGCTAAAACACTATTCCAAACTTACATCATGTTGTTCTATGTTACTTGTTTGTCGATTTATCTATATTACCATGCTTCACTTGATCTTCTTTGAGTGTGTGCAATACATCTAGGTCCTTCATTGCTTTACTCTACCCATTGAGGGGGCATCTTACTTCTACATTCCAGCTACACATCGATACATCTACCCACTGAGGGAACACTCTACATGACTACACCATCTAGGTTATGTCATTTTCACACTCCACACTCTAGACATCTTTTTTTGTATGTACCTTACTTGCTTATATAGATATCACATCGACATCCAGTAGCATTTATCACACTTTTGTATTTTATAGCATATACATTAGTCTTGTACCACATATATTGTGTACTCTTATTTCTTTCTTTCCATAGTTAGATGCTTGTCTATATTTCTAGTATTTTACATACTTCCATTTGTGCTTTGATTAGATAGATGTGTTTGCATTTTCTACTTCTTATTTGCTTCCTACTTGTGTTTTAGGATATTTGCCAATGTCCTTTGCTTCTATCTATATTGTGTGTGACATTAGACATTTTCCAATGTCCTTTGTATATGTCTTCTATGTGTTTGTGGCCCTTGTGATAATCTTTGCTTGTTCCCATTATGTGTCTATGTGGCATTTGAACATGCCTTGTATGACTTGCGTGTCTATTTCACCCCTTGGCCACCCTTACGTGTTTCTTGTTTCTTTTTTTGTATGCTTGTTTCTTGATTATTTCTCTTTGTATGTACAATGCCATGATTCCAATCATGCATTTACCTTATTTCCTGGATGCCATTATGGACATCATGCTCCATCCCTCCTTGATACTAACTAGCATTGCACATTCCATATTTATTCTTATGCACATGCTATTACATTATTATATATATCTAGGCATACCGCTGTGGATCTAACAATCTCTCTATACAACTCTTGCTATATCTTGAGATCATGAATATCAATTTTATATCAAATATTTTCTAAGTTTAACACAGTTGTAGAGCTTCTTCTTCTAAGGGCAGTCATTGCAGTGTCTTTATTCCTACCCTCATAAGAGGGGGCAATAAATAGGGGTTTTTGTCATAGAGATCAGAGCACCTAAACAGTTAAAAAGCAGTGTTAGAATACACAGTCTAGATTCTAAAATTTAGTATAGGCAGGCCAGATCAGGTAGACAATAGATAATATAGTCTAGTTTTAAGTTTTGGCTTTGGACAATAGTGCCAAACATGGGAATATAGAACTGAATCGTAAAGTATCCAGTTTCTGGCGCTAGTATCAAAAAATTAGAATTTATAGTGTTTTCTAGAATCAAGCAAAGGGGTGAGCTCAGTCACAATTTTACCATAATAGTATAGTCTAGAATATAGCAATTTTTAGCACTTATTTACTCAAAAAATCTAGATATAGGGGGCATCATGTTCGACATGAGGGTTTCTATTTATAGTTTGTACATGGTAGCTGATAAAAATTTTAGTTCAAAATCTATGTTCTAGACATCAGTTATTGGGGTCAATGTGTGTAGCACATGGGCCTTCTCTTTTCTAAGTTTAGTAAAATTTTCTTGCATATCCCCAGTAGTTGCATGCCTTACTTCATTTACAAGTGGTCAGCATCTCTTTCAAGTAAAATTTCGTACAAGTTTCTTCTCATGTACCTGAGTTCATGAGTGGCTTCCTAAGCCTTGATTCTAGTTTTGGAGGGGCTTCTATACAAGTCCAATCTCAATCTTTCAAACTGGCCAACATTAGCCTAGTTTCGAGTTACATTCAGCTATCCATGCCAACATTTTTATATTATAACATGTTCATGGGCTTCATGAGCCATCTCATATGACATTCAGCTTATACTGGTATCTTTCGATCCATCTTCACGTCATAAGGTAATGATGTAGCCAAAGGACTAGCTATCCTTTGTATTCTTGAGCCACCTATTTAGAGGGATTAGACACATGATCCAAATATCGATTAGCACATGCATGATTAATTAATTTTGCATAATTGGTGATGATGGAGCCAAACTGCCTACCTTTGCATTCTTGAGCCACCTTCCAAGGGATTGAGCACTCAACTCATCCATCAATATAACTCTTAGCTTAAACATACATCTAGTATCACTCAACATAATCCAACAACACAATAGGTTTTGTATTGGTTCACATACTTGGTGAGGTGTATTCATTCTTTTCTCTTCCTTTCTCTCTCTTTACTAGATTTGAATGTTCTTATTTTAGATATAGTGTATCAAATAAGAATTGATCTCCTTTCACTTTATCTACTTGCAAATTTACATAGTACAACATGCTCTCACTATGCACAATCTAACATCACATGGCTTCTTGGACTTAACCTCATAGGTAAGTTCAAGTACGCTTCTATTTTTCTCCTTTATCCTAGTATTTCACTTTTTTGCATACTTACAATAAAGGGAGGCTGAATGTAATCACATAAAAATGCAATTTATATAACTTGAGCATGACTTGTGACACCCAAACCATAGGTCTCTCATGTTTCCTTTCACAACCCTCTAGGCATGTTTTTTACTATTTCCTAGTCAATCACAGCCTTCCAGATTCAACCCTAGCTATCTTAGACTCCTCTCCCAGGCATAGAACTATCCCTTAGGGTCCCTTTCCCCTTGGACACTAGCACCATAAGTTGGACTATAGTGTTGGACCCCAGGGTGTCCACTTTCCAGTGCTATTGTTCAAGTCACTCTTAGCCCTAAATGGTCAAATTTTCCTAGTTCCTTACCTTTTTTCTTTCAACCTAACATTAAGTCATCTAACCTAGGATCATCAATTTTTGTATAAAATCCTATTCAAGGGTCATTAAGAAGGGTTGACAATCATTTAAAAGGCACAAGCTATAAATACACTAAACACCTTCAAGCAAATCCTCATATTCTGTACATACAAAGAATAATTATTATTTTCCACCTACTCAAGCTCTCACACAATTCATGAGTCATCTCAAGCTTGCCCAAATTTTTATAATACTTGCATTACATACAAAGAATTGCAAAATATACATTAAACTTGGGAGAACTACATTGGACTTGATCCCTCTTTGAATAATTGGTATGTAGGTAGCGTGCCCACACATGGGGTGTAATTGCATGTTTAGTGCATAATACAAACTAACCCTTTTTCAGTTGATTCGAGATCACTTATCAAGCTTAAGGAGGAATTAGGACTCTAGGAGACAAAATTAGTTACACACGGGCTTCACAGGGTATCAAGACTTGTAAATTCAGATACAGAACCTCCAGAAGCATTAGAATAAAACCCAAAAATCTTAGAGAAAATAGATAAAAAAGACTATAGCACCAAAAATAGGACTATAGCGCTAGACCCTAGGGTGTCCACTTTCTGGTGCTACTGTCTAGGTAGAAAATAAACTTTTGGATCTTGTTTTTTATTGTTTACCCAATCAGCTCAATTTGTATCTCCAAATTCCTCTGTCTCAGTCTATAAATCAGTTAAGTTCACTTTTTATTCCCCTTGCTTGCCATTTTTAGTAATTTATTGATCAAATCAAGATTTAGCAAATTAGTAGATTAATTTAAGCATACTATATTACATGTTTTCTAGAGTAATCTGAACCCTTTAATAATTATGAAATTAAATACTTAGTTTCCTAAAAATAGTAAAACATCGACCTTCCACCAAATCAAATATCAATATTTTTTGAAAATGATTGGCAGAGTCAAGAATATATATTTTCAAGCATCTTTTAACCTATAATCTCATCTCATCAATCAAAATATATCTAACATGTTTAATTTCTTCTTGAAATGTTGTTAGCTTTATTCTTTCTAGTTTTTGAAAATATGAAATAGGAATTTGTAAGGTTGTATGTATTGTTGATGCACCAATGTTAAATATGTCAACTCCTATTGGATCAAGTAGTAGAAGGGGTCAACAATGTGGTTGTGATAATTCTCTAACTTCCAATTCAATCACTCCAATAGGATAAGATTTTTTTATTCCTGTCATTCCTTGGATTATGAGATGTAATGAAGATGGTATTTTTTCCTTGATTATAATGTCTTATAATTATATTAAATCCTAATTTTTGTTTCTTACTGAGGGTTTCATAACAAAAATTAGACTCTATTTCATCCATAGCAAGTAAGCTATTAGTTCACCTGGATCATCATTTAAATTGTTTACCCAAGCTCAAATCACTTCCATCTCTCGTAGGGCATTGGGTGGTTTGGTTTCCATTGATGACATGTGATCTACAATATTACCTTAATCTATATCAAGTATTGGGCCTAGAAAAACATACTTTTTTGAAATCTGTATAAAATTCCTTATTAACCGAGTTCAATTTTTTAACACATTTGTAGACTTATTGGTTGAGAGATCCTTTAGTGTTGTTTCATCAATATTGACATCTTTATATAACTTATCATGTTAAATATTATAGTTAAGTGCATTATATAAATGATCTTTATTCATAGTAAAGCTGTATGTAGTTCCACATTATGTCTTTCTTCACATTATGATAATTGTAAGATCTGAAATATGATGTGGTATTTTTTTAGCAATTACCTTAACTTCCTATGGAAAACAAATACTATGTGCTTTGTATTTGTATTGCCCTCCTATTGCATGGGTCATCTACAGAATCGGATTCACACGGGTAATAAACATCTATTCCACCTGGGTTAAGTTTTCCAATTCAAGTGGTTGGGGGCCAGGATCCATGTTATTTACTTAAGAAAATTGGTGCACACCTTTCTCTTGATGACATATACTACAAACATACCCTTCAAGATCTCAACAAATAATCATACCAAGGTAACTCTCTTGATAAATATAAAACATGTGCCAAAACAAGTTTATCTAACTCATGTTGAAATAACAAATGCATAGTCTTGAAATCTATACCAACATTTTTGGTTATATTAATATTTGTTTGTTCTCGATTTCTATGGAATCCTTGAATTTTACTTGGTCATGTCTTTTCAATAATTTTAAAATTATTTTTCTTATTTTATCTTTTGATAGTGGTTGCTTCTATTTGATTCTTCATAGGCCCTTGTATATCATCATCAATGTTAGTTAAATTGAATTTCAATGGCTCTATCAATCTTTCTTGTGGGGTTTCTGGTACACACTATGTTCCACTTTGACTTTCATGAATAGGGATTTCAAAAAATTCCATCATATGTTCTACTTCTCTCTCTATTGAAATTTCATCATTACCATCCACATCAACATTATTATTTACAAGATGGTGTCTTTGTACTCTATCTCGATTTCATTGTTGTAGTAGTTCTCTTTCTACATCCGTGGTTTTATTTGCACCCATTTATTTTTGTAATACAACTTGGTCTTCTTGATAAGTTTGGGCATGATGTGTTATCATATGTTCTGTATGTTCTCTCATTTGCCCTTCTAGATCTTTGATTGACAATTCATCTCTAGGTTTTATGCATCATTGTCTTTCATATTCATTTTTATTTACTCTATCATCATATGTCGTCGGTAATTATCATTTTTGTCTTTGGTATTCTCGAGAGTATTCTCTTCGATGTTTTCACTTTTGTTCTTCATATTCTTTTTTCTGCTATTCATTTTCAAATTGAATTTTTTATCGAGCTATATTCCCTACATATTTATTAAATTATTTTCTATTAATCATATAACTATGATATATGATAACAACTAAAAAGTGCAATAACATTCAACTAAAATCCTAAATTATCCTATGCTAGAAGTTAAGACTCAACATTAAAATCTTTTCTTTCAAATTAAGATTTAGATTCTCCACACAATTAAGAAATACCATTTTACCTTTTTAATAATATTTATACATTATTCTTATATATTATTTAGTTATAACCATTTTTTATTTTTATTTTCTACAATTTTTAAGTTTAATTTTTAAGTATTTTATTATGATCAAGTAGATTTTTCCACCTGTCAATAGGGTTTATGTTTTCCCTGCATAAATAAGTAAAAAATATTTCAAGAAATATACATAGTAAATAAAATAAATAAATAATATATTTATAGCATCAATAGGGTTTATTAAGTAAATAAATAAGTAAAAAATTATGCCAGAAATATACATAGTAAATAAAATAAATAAATAATATCATTATGGGATCAATAGGATTTATTAGAAAAGTAAAAATTATTTTTGCATGGTTTATTTTATTTTTCATATAAAAAATATTTCTAAAAATATACATAGTAAATAAAATAAATAATTAATATATCTCTGGGAGCAATAGAGTTTATTTTTTCTAGCATAAATAAGTAAAAAATATTTCTGGAAATATACATAGTAAATAAAATAAATAAATAATTATTTCCAACATCAATAGGGTTTAATAAATCTATACATGTCTTACTTTATCGCTGGTGAAACATTAATATGTTAAAAATTAAAATATAAATTTGTTATATCGTTGTGTTGTATTGTTATTTGATTTTTTAATTTTCAAACAATTTTGATGCTTTGCTCTTTTCTTCTCGATACTTTTATAATTTTTTTTATGTTTTTTTTAATTTGAATGTATTTGTATTTATAGAAAAAAAAATTTAAACAGTGACGTCGGTGGTTTTTTTTTTTTTCATGTCGATTTGTTAATTAAATTTTATTTTATACTATCAATTTTCAAATAATTAACTGTCAACCCACTCACACCATTACAACGTTTCACCTCTCCCCCAAATACCTCTATAAAAAACTCCTATTGATGTAATAAATAATTATGTTCTCATAAATAATTGAACATATATGTGTTAATGTTTGGTCATTTAAAAAAAAAAAAAAAAAATTAAAATGACCTTTCATTATAAAAATGGTGATAAAAGTCCAACCGCATCCAAATTTACTTTTTCAAAGTAGAAAAACCTTGCACCAATTAAATGTTTGATATGATAAAATGGCATGTGTAAAAGATGTGTTTCTAGATTACAAATGTTGGGTCTTATCAAATCTTAAATTTAAAAGAGATTGTCCATAATTCAAAGCATAATACAAACGTTGTGTACCAGCTAAAGAAATACTGCCCGCTGTAGTTCGGCGTTATGCACGAAATTAATTTGACGTGATGCACAGAGTTGGTGTTATTTGGCGTGTTGCGGAAAGGAAACGCAAGGCAACTGACACGTATTTGGGGTTATAAAATCTAAGTCAATTACACATTGATTGAAATTGAAATTCTAAGTGATAGAAACATGACGGGCCCGTATATCTTTGAAAGGGATGCCAATCGTTCGTGTACAGTTCCTCCGAATTCTTAGGATCAAAATTAATATTTAATTTTACTTCGAAATTAATGTGCACTAGATAATATCAACCCAGACTGATATTTTCTTATTTGTTTTTTGACTTTGACCAAAATGAAAATGAGAATGAGAAAAAGACCGAGTTCAATTATAGGAAAATGAAGGGATGCCATACGGGGAAGTTCCGGAAAGGAAAGGATCTTATATCTATTTTAACCAATGATTTTATGACAAACATTTAAGAGTTCTAGATATATTGTAGTAACGTGTTACACGAAAGTTTGGGGTCATACAATACAAACCACCAATCATAGTATAATGGATTATATCTTATCAATTCTCTTGAGGATTAGGTGAGCTACCACCACCAAGGAAAGCTAAAACTAATAATTACACATACTTTGGGAAGCTTTCATACTCAAATAATCATATCCATACAACTACATCCTCTACAATATCATATGAATACTTTCCCAATTAGATAGACTTTGAAGAGTATATTAATATTTCTCTACCTCAAATAAAGTTTCAAGATTATTATATTTGTCAATTGAAAATATTATTGAGGAGTTTTAGATGTTCCAAAATGTTTGTTGTAGTGGTTTGTTTGGCTTGAGCTCATCAACTCTTCATCAAAGGAGGTTTGACTATCTCCTCCTCTCCTTGGCACTTTTTCGTTTTGGTTAGGCTTGATTTGGAATCAATTTGGCATGGTAACACTAATTACAATAACTTTTGGGATCATTTGTGCATTATAACTTTGCATTATCAAGACTTAAAATTCAATAGCCAAGACCTACTATTTATAGATTTTTTAGATTGATCAGAATCAACTTAAACTGTGCATCTCAAGATTGAGATCTGTAGCTAAGAATTAATTCAAGCCCCATAATACTATCAATATAGATAATGAGGAGGTAGACACCCCCATAATACTATCGGTATAGATAATGAGGAGGTAGACACCTTTATAATAGAGATATACATAGATACTATTAGAGTGATCAATGTGTGGGTGATATAGTGGGTATGGGAATGTATTATATCATTATATTTTAAAATATCAATAGTTTTAGGAGGAGATGATATGTTGCACATTGCTTTATCTATGACAGAAGGAGCCAAAGATTTGGGATAGAGAGATATGATACTTATGGAACCTCTACTAACTGAAATTTTAGTGGATACGTCTAAATATTTTTTGAAAATACGTTTGTTAATTATTTAATATGTATTAATGTTTTTTATAAAATATGTAACAATTTAGTTTAGTTTTGTTAGTGTTTTCAATATTGATTTTACTGATTAAGAAAACATTATGTTGACTTACTTGTAATGTTCCTACCATCCATGAAATATTAGAGAATATTAATTTTGAGGTTATATTGTGGATGAAACTAGAGCATGATAGACCATGAGTTAAACAAAATTCATAGCTCTGAAGGGTAATAGGGATGTGTATGTATGTATGCATGTATGTACATACATATACATACAAATTATATATACACATACATATATATTATCTCTCTTTATGTGTGTGTATGTATATTATCTCTCTCTCTACATACATAGATACATATACAATGGGCCTAGTCCCCTGAGACCACAACCCAAACAATAAAATTCAACATAATGTCTAAGACAAAGGAAAATAATTTTCATAAAAGGGTCCACACCCTAAAAATATAGTCATCAAAGACCAACAAACAATATAAAACCTCCAAAGTGCAGTAAAAGGACCTTGAACTGAAATAAGGTTGAAGGCCTTCAATGAACTTGACATAAATAGTGATAAAATAGATAATAAAAAACACCTTTGAGGAAAGATAGAACACCATTTGAAAAGAAATGGGATTACCTGAGAGTAGAAACTAGTTTTCTCCCTCCATAAGAGGGAAGATCAACCAATTTTTGATGCGATCTATGATTGGTGACTATTGAATCCATCCCTAGATTCTCCTCCTCTACCTTTCTTCATATTCTCTTGGAATATAAACCATCATTGACAATGGAAGTTGACTTGTGAGAACAACATCCATTATCATATTTCTAATTAAAACCCACATTACTATAATCCAACCTAATATTTCATTTCCTAGAAACTTGAGTTCAAAATTGAGGCTCCTATTCATTAGAAAGAAATGGATAGATATTTTCTTATTTATTAAAGGGTAGATTTTCACTTGAATTAAAAGAGAATGCCCCTGAAAATAATTTCCAATGATTTTTCCAAACAAAGCCAATGTCTGGAGAGACATCCTTATTTATCCATAATTGTAGGGGTTTGAAGTTAGGATGAACTTTAAAAGAACAAGTAACCACTTGGTGTCCAATCTGATTGCAATGAAAACATTTAAATAAGAGACCCTCATAGTTATTAAATTGATTCCATGAGCCAAGAGAATACCTGATTTGAATTGAATAGGTCAAAGGCTTGGAAAGATAAAATAACCCACACACACATAATAATCTGCTATCCATTACATCAACATCAATATTTATAAAATATCCCACTTTATTGGCTAGCAATTGTATTTATTCAGGATACCTGAACACCAAGGGAGCATCATACATTATGATCAATTTAGAGAGATCAAAAGAAACAAAAGTGATTTCAGCCAATGAGAGATCAAATAATGTCGACCAAGGCAAAAAATATATGTCGTGTTTTCCATGGAACCAAGGTACAAAAGACCCCATAAATGACCCTCTGCTCATCAAGGAGGAGGGCTCAATAATATTGGTCTACTTCAAAGCCCTGATGCCATGGTCTACTTCCAAATAATGGAGAGAGGGATCAATACTCTTATGGTTAGGGCTCTCTATTACAAAGGATCAATAATATCTCCCATAAAGAACTCCTCTTCTACAGAAGTAGAACTTGGGACTATTGAGCTAGAATATTATTGACAAGAATTAAACTCCTTAAGGGACACTTAGTCCCCATCAAATTTGGAAACAAAATTAAAGTAAGAAACAACAAGAAAAGAAATCTAATGGATTAAAAATGACAAAGCTGAACTAATATAAAATGACGATATTTGGTTATTACAAAACTCACAACAACTATGGAAGGGATTTCTTCTATTTTTTCAATCCTCAAACACCATAGGGTCATCAAGAAGTAGTTTATGTAGTCCATTTCTATTTCCATTGAATATTACATATAGACTATATTTAGCAAATGCTATTGTATGCTAAGAGTTTATTGTTTCTTTTGCCTCCACAACAATGCACTTCACATGATCAAGAACAGAGGATGAGGGCTTATTTTTTTTCAGATTTATGTTGTTTTCAACATGACTTTCCTCATCTGATCCACTATATTACTTCTCAATAAAAAATTTAATTATAAAGCTACCATTTATAAATCAAAAATAAGCAAGACATTTTAATTTAAAATGTTCCCATTTATACTTCTCATTTTATTTTTCCTTATTTACAAATTTGTTTTTAAGAAAACATAAGTTTGGTTCAATTATTCGGCCACAATAATGTCAAACATTATGGAGTGTCATTTTCCAATCATTATGTAAAGGAGTCCACAAAGTGAAAGAGGCATTATTCATACTTGCATTTTATAAACAACCAAGAATCCCTATTTTCAAACTTACAGTGCCGACTGTGAAAATTTATAGCATAAGATAATTACTACCCAATCAAACTTAAAATTTAAAATAAATAAATAAATAAATTAATTAAATTAAAATTCTGTAATTTGGATGTAAGGTAAGGAAAGTTATCATTCATCATCCCTACATTTATTTTTTCTCCTTGATGCCATCATTTTTTGTCATATGTACTCTCTTAACTAGTAGATAAAAATTCCTTTTTCCCCTTTCCCTCCCGCACATTTAAATATGTTTATTGGCAAGTAACGCCTAAGTCTTTTATTTCAAGTGCATTGGTGTCAACGATGTTAGATAACGTTATCTCAAAATTTTAACAATAAAATTACTAAACATATTTAAAATTTTAAAAACTATATAACATGTTTAGTTTTTCTAATTTTTGAACATGTAATGTAGTTTTTACGTTTTAACTTTATAGTCTTATAGTATTAGGTGGTGATATGCAATCAAAAAGTGGATGTAATGTTTGTTTAAAAAGAGTCTAAAACTATAAAAGTGGATGTAATGTTTGTTTAAAAAGAGTCTAAAACTATAAAACTATAGCTAATCATCATTATTTGAATATTTAATTATAAATTAAGTTTATAATTTTTTGTGTATTTTTTTATAAGTTATTTATGTAAATAATTAATAAGAGTCATTTTATGTTGTTTTCAAAATAAAATCAATACATATTATCCATATATTAGGTGGTGATGTATAATCAAAAAGTGGTTGTAATGTTTGTTTGAAAAAGAGTCCAAAACTATAGTTAATCATCCCTATTTTAATATCTAATTATAAATCAAGTCTATAATTTGTTATGTCTATTTTATATAGGTTGTGTATACGAATAATCAATAAGATTCATCTTATGTTATCAAAATCAAATTAATACACATTATCAAGATATTAGGTGGTGATTGTAATAAAAAAGATATTGTAATGTTTGATTGAAAAATAGTCTAAAACTATAATAATCATCACTATTTGAATACCTACTTATAAATCAAGTCTATAATTTGTTGTCTATTTTCTATAGGTTGTGTATGTTAATAATTTGATAAGAGTCATTTTATGTTGTTGTCAAAATCAAATTAATACATGTTATCAAGATATTAGGTGGTGATGTGTAACCAAAAAGTGGTTGTAATATTTGTTTGAAAAAGAGTCTAAAACTATAATTAATTATCACTATTTAAATACCTAATTATAATTCAAGTCTATAATTTGTTATGTCTATTTGATATAGGTTGTGTATGTCAATAATCAATAAAAGTCATCCTATGTTGTTGTCAAAATCAAATTATTACATGTCAAATTATTAGGTGGTGATTTATAATCCAAATGTGACTGTAATATTTGTTTGAAAAAGAGTCTAAAATTATTATTAATAATCACTATTTGAATATTTAATTATAGATTAATTTAGAATTTGTTATGTCTGTTTTTTATAGGTTATATATATTAATAATCAATAAAAACCATCTTATGTTGTTGTCAAAATCAAATTAATATATATTGTCAAAATATTAAATGATAATTTGTAATAAAAAAGTGACTGTAATATTTGTAATCAAAATAAAATTAATACACGCTACAAATCTAACCTGGGAATGTGGATAGAAAAGGATTGCAAATAGGATGCTATACAAGGTTTATGTTATACACTTTGCATGTAGTGGGTGCCAGCGATCAGTTATCTATTTCTGATAAATATAAATGTTTATGACGCCAAACCCTCAATTTTATTTTAATAAAATAAGACGATTATTTTTTCCTTTGAAAGGTAACCTGTGTGAAAGTGAAAATGAATGGAACTACAGTCAAGAGATATCATTGACAATCATTTAAAATTTAATATGAAACATTATAGCTGAGTGATAAATGTTAAATAAACAGACCTGCAATTTATTTGCTATCGTCCATTGCAAGATAATTTAAAAAGTTTCACACTGTTATTATCAAAAGCCATGTATACGTATTATGAACCAGTTGAAAATAAAATAAAATTAACCAAAAAAAAAAAAAAAAACATGCAGAAGCAATTATTTTTAAAAAGAAAAAATCAATGCTTGTGCATACACGGGGTCCACTGTTATAATGGATGACATCTTTAAAACAAAATAAAACATTCTCAAGGTGTGTGATTCAAGTAGAGTATTGGACAAGTCACGTTCAAATAAATACCTACTTACACCCTGAAGAATGGTTTCATTATAAGATATTATTTTTGACATGAATAATGTGATTATATATAAATATTTAAGAATATTCATTTATGGTATGTAAGATTTTGTCATTTTTAAAATTTGAAGTTTGTATTAATTAATTAAATATTATTATTATAGATAATTATTTTTTATCGTAATTATGAATTGGATTTGAGGTATAATATAGGGGATCAATGATCGAAAACCATTAAATCAATAAAGATAGTGTCCACCAACTATTGAAACCTTTAAGTCAACTCAAACTACTACATTCAATCTACAAATGCCTTGTAATCTTAACCAACTTTACTAACCCTTCTATATCTTATTAACAACTAATTAAATATTATTATTCTTATATTTTTAACTAATTAAACACTATTATTAATATTATTTTTTATTTAATATTAATTCATTATTATTATTAATGTTGAATATAATATATATATATATAAAGTGTAGATAAGTTTGTAAAATTAGTTGGATGAACGAATCTCACCTTGGATCAATTGTCACGAAAAACTTGGAGCTTCCAACTAATTATAAACATTAAACTCCTATTATTTCAATATGTTGAAAACAGATTTGTTCGACATTCAAAATGCGGAAAGAAGATCTATTAATGAGACATTAAAAATATATTAAAGAATTACACTATAATTTTACAGTGAAGAATAAAATCGTACACACAAACAATATACCAATATAATGTTATTTACATATAATATTAGTTTATCACAAGCTTGAGAAGTTCGCAGCTGATGGTCCTCCTCTATCATAAGGAAAACTTGAGACTAGGTTTACTTGATGGTAATGAATAATATACGAGATAAATTTATTAAATAAAATTGTTCGAACTTAACCAGCACATACAAACTCAGGTGCATGCTGGCGTAGCTCCAGGCCCCACCAACTCTTCAACAGAGTTAAAAATTCAGCTGCTTACACTTAATGTTAGTCACCCTTCTCCATTAATACCTAATTCTACTGATGACTTGACATGACCGTGCCCAACGCAGTTATGGTGGCAATGTGGAAAGCTGTTACTGTGGCATCAGTGGCTCAAACCAATCCCCTATCAATTTTAATGGCAGTCTTGCAGAGTCTATGGTTTCAACTATTTCTGTGATTGATGCGTGATGTAAGTGAAGATAAACATCACTTACTTTCTCAATCTGCACTATTTCGCCAAGGCACTTTCTTTGAAAAACAAGTCGACATTCACGCAACACTTAAATATGCTGGTCAGACTATCAGATGCATATTACTTGATACATTTGTGAGATTATTTCAAAATCTGAAGCTATTGTTTTCGCGTATGTGCAGGTATCAAAATACAAAGTAAGTGACATCGAAGAAGCGGTTGGTGAGCGACCACGAGTGGACTATAATGAAAGTGTGGAGGGAGAGTCACAACAGATGCCCCTCTACTGCTACATTTCTTCCTTTTGGAGATGAGGCATCTTCTCACGATCAAAAAAGTGTGTTGGCCGAGGCATAGGTTGAAAACATCTACTAAATAAGTAGTGAAATTTGTTAAATATATTTCTTCATGTTAACTACTCATATTTTATGTGTAAACTCAATAATACCTGGTTCTTTGATCCTTATTCCATTGTGCGCTATTACGGAATTAATGATACGTGATTGATAGCTTAACCACATTACCTAGTAGCACGTGCACTCAGGAATTGTAAAGACATTATAGATTAGATATACGATTCAGGACTCAAACTCAATATACATTGTTTTCTCAATGGGTTTAAGGTTTTTTAATTGACATATGATCTGCAATGACATTGTAATTGAGGTTTGGAAATAAAACATAAGATGGCTGTCGGTATGTGTATAATCGTAAAGGAATAAAAATACTCTCACTTGTGTAGGTATATAAATGAATCTACCAAAAATTAATCATCCATAAATATATATAAATATAATAAACCATAATGTGTAATTAATTCTGCCATTTAAATTGTATATATATAAACATACATTAGTAAATGGAAGACAACATGGTTTTATCTCAATTTTCTGTTATATTGGATTTTTCATGCAATGATAAGATTTGACTCGCCAATTTAATCGTAACATAGCAAATCTAATCCTTTCCATCAACTGATTCTAATGTATTATGATATGTAAATATCATATCAAAAATAATATGATTTAGGGGCCTGTTTCAGAGTTAACAAATAATATACCTATCTTTTGATTTGAGGATGAGTCTAGAATGGTTGCCTATAGCCAACTAAGCAAGAAGGGAAACGTGATTCTTTTGGCACTTTCACTTAGACCCAGAAAACTAAGGTTGTAATAAAAACCAATTCTGCCCATTCACACTCATAACAGAGACCAATATGACTTAACAAGTTAAGCTAGTCTAGAAAAATAATGTGTTAAATATTATTTTTGGAAAATAATTATATATATAAATGAGGAAATATTCAAAGTCTTTATATTAATGGTTCTATTCATTATTTTAAAAATATAAATAAATTATTTTTTATGTTTGGTATTAAAAATTAAAGGATATTTATTCTATCAAATTTTGGGGATTATGGTAAAAGTGTTGTCATATTATCTATCAAAATATAATGTGTAAAATTTTTAATTTTTATGTTAATTAAAATTTGATGTCAATAACTTCAAAGAAAAATATTAAGGTAAAGATTTACGCCTTTTAATTAAATGTTTAAAAAATAAAAAATAAAAATAATTTTTTTGAAAGGGTTATATTTAAATTAGTGTTGATGATAATAAAGTGTCATGTCATGTTATTCATCAAATTATAAGATTCAAACAATATCAAGAAAAAATAAAGGTGGGTTCCACTTCAAATAATTTTGAGTGAATTGATACTTTTCAATCTTTAATATTAAACTAAGAGTTATAAAGTCAAAAAAAATATATTTTGATTTAAAAAAAAAATGTATACCTTTAATCATTCTTAAAAATTATTTTAGTTTAAAGAACATTAAAATTATGATTATGATTATAAATTATTTTTTGGAGACGAGTGTTCCATATTCTATCTTTCAGACATCACTAACTAATAACGAATGCCAAATTAATCAATAATCAACCCATCTTACACCATGCAAGTTATCAAAAAATGAAGGGTTGGTTAGTGACGTTAATTAATTAATTTTCTAAAAAAAGATGTATAATAAATATTAATATGAAGAAAAAATTCAAGCAAGCGTTAAGAAAGGAATAACCATTACATTGTTTATGAGGTGATAAAGTTAACAACATTCATTATGACGTGACAAAGTTAAAAACATTCACATGTGAAGAGGATTTGTTTTTAAAAAAACCAACAATTAACAAATATATTATTTTATTGATTTTTTAATTTGTTAATGTTTGTAAATAGTTGGAACAATTTATTTTGGTAAGTTATTTTGTTTTGAGAATTGTCTCTTAAAAAATTCTTAATGCTTATGTGTATTTTACAAAGTTTTCACAAATGATAAAATTAGAAATTGTCCACAATATCCAAATATTGGTTAATCATTAGTCATATATATATATATATATATATAGAGAGAGAGAGAGATTATGTATATGTCTCTATTATAAGTTGAATATATATATATATATATATATATATATATATATATATATATATATATATATATATATATATATATATACACACACAAAGGTCAAGTTATCAAAATAGATAGATTATAACTTATATATCAATATAAAAAAGCTTCATATAGGGGAAAACAACAAAAAAGAAACACATAACAAAAACATAAGTAGAAACCCAACATCACCATGCAATAAAGTGATGCATCCAATGCCCTTCTATTAACTGCATCTCTAGACTCAAACATAGAATCAATGCCTAACTAATTAGTAACCTTAGGTCCCTTCTTATCTAACTCATCCAACACACTTTTTGGTGGATAGTACCAATCCACTTTATCTAGCATGGGACCAAATTTTTTCTCCTTAACAAAATTTGCAACATCACTCACCTCTTCCAAACCCCCAGTTTAAGCCATTCTTTCAAGTAGATCATAAAAGTTGTTATAAAAATGAAAGGTTGGCTAATTAAATTATTTAATTAATTTTCTAAAAAAATTGTATAATAATTATTAATTATATAAAAAATTAAGAAGAAATTAAGAAAGGAACAATCCTTTCATTGATTATATGTTGACGAAGTTAACAACAGTCACATGTGAAGTGAAAGTTTTTTTAATTTAAAAATGAAAAATATTTATTTTATTAATTTTTTGTGTTTACTAATATTGTAAATGGTTGGAATAATTTATTTTAGTAGGTTATTTTATACTGATAATTCCCTTTAAAAAGTATGCTTAATGATTGGGTGTATTTTGTTTTGTTCTTCCAAGGGACAAAATTAGAAGTTATACAAAACACGACCAAAGATTATTTTGTTTTCTCTTGTTGACTCTCCACACAATATTATCATTTTTAAACATGGTCTTTGGTACATGTTAAGAATGCTAATTTTATTTTCCCCCTAGACTCATTATTTTGTTATTATGGAAGGGTCTACCCTTAAGGTGCATGTTTGGGTTAAGAAGCCCGATCTTCATCTACCTTTTTGGGCTTTTTCTTAACTACATAGCATATTTTATATACCACCTTATTATCTTAATAAAAATAAATTATATTCTACTCATCCTAAAATATATGGTTATATTATGGTTGATCTCTCGTAATACCTCAAGTTAACCATTGAAATCCATATAAAGGGATACTCTTCATGTTAATCGAGTGTTCCTATTTAAAATTGAGTGGAAAGGATGGATAGACCATTATCAATAATTAAAATTAGAAAGGGAAGATGCAGTTACCAAAGGCCCAAAGTTTAAACCCTAACATGAGTGCTTCTGGTAGTTTTTAGTATGATGAATAATTTGAATAGTGTCATGAATACAACTAAACCATCTCAAGTTCCCCATCATAACCAAGTGAAATCCTTTAAGGAGGTAGTCAAGAAATGTTTATATAACACCTAATTAGCAGCCAATGTCATCTTTGTCACTCATTAAAGTATTTGAAATTCACATATTTATATTTAGATACCAACAAAGGCATAATTTAGGTCATAAACATTAAATATATTATGCTAGTTATGACCTTGATCTTTATCCTATGTAGGATCACTATGAGTCTTCCATTTATTTTAAGTAGCATCACGATCTGAAATGTTTTTCATATAACTAAGTAGGACCATGATATCCACTCAACTATACATTTCAATTGAAAATTATTTCTCATTGTGGTGGAAGCCTTACCAGATATTACCCCTTCCAATCATTTTCTTGTGTAATTTCATGTGGAGTGGAATTTAAAGCAACCCAAAATAGAACATATTTTTTCTTTATACATATTTTTAAGAAACACCATAACCTCAAGAATATTTTATGTATTTGACAGTTAATGCCATGTTCCATGGGGAAAATAAATTCACTAGTAGATTTTGTCACTTTCTAGTTTGATATTTTTGTGTAAACCCAGTTGTCATAAATAGTTTAATAAAAATGACTAACATATATATGTCAGGATTGCATAAAAGGTTTCATAATTTATTTTTATATTAGACATGTTTTAAAATTTCATGTGGTGTATGTTTCACCAAAATTTACGTCATGACTCAAAAACATTTTCTTAAATGACCTTATTCTTCAATGTTTCCTAATGTGAAAAATTCTATAAATCTCTTATATGCTAATATTTTAATTGTTTATGTGTGTATGTACAATCTGAATAAGGTGAAATTTAATTAATTTTTAGATTTAAAAATACTAAATGTTACCTAAAACAAATTAACTAATAAGGACCCTAAGTTTTAAACCTTGTATTTTCAACCATTAACCTTATGTTAACCCTACACTCTAAATTATGAACCTTCAATATTAAACCAAAAATATATAAACCATGACTCTAAATTGAATTTTTTAACTCTAAATTAGTGATTATCAATCTAAAGGCTTAAAAACTATACCCTAAACCCTATGCCATAAACTCTAAACCTTAATAAGAATTGAAATTTTTAATTTTAATACATCAATAATTCAATAATAAAAACACTCGATTTCTATATGGTAGAAATAATGATTTATCCTTGAACTAAATTTATCAACTTATAAATCCACTCAATTGAATGCATAGAAACTTAAAATAATACATAAAGTATTTTAATTATATTACATTAAGTTTCGGATGCATCAAGTACATTGTGTTAGTATATTTGTTAGGAAACCATATGATTACATTATATTCAAGTGATATTATTTAAAATTAAATGTTGTGGCTTATAATTATTTTTTAATCACAATTATAATTAGCTCTAAATTTACATATTTTAAAATTAAATTACATATATTTAAGTTAAAAATAAACTAATCAACCTATTTATTAAATTCCTAATCTATTTCTTTATCATTGTGAATTGTGACACCAATTAAAATATCTATATTGATTACTTTGTATCTAAAATTACAACATGATATCCAACACATTAACTAATAAAGCTCTCACCAAGATGGAATTTTATAGATCCTTTCTCTACCTTTTTATTTATAGTTTTGCTTAGAATATAATGAGAAAATCTTTAGAATTATTTCCTATTAATTTAAATCATTTAATGTAAAATCTCACATGTTTTAAAATTATAACTTCAAAATTTATTTAAATAAAACAACAATGAAACTTGCACAATGAACCTTACAACTTGAATAACTATGGAAAATGTAATAACATGAACAATTAAGTGATTAAGAGCCTAACAAAAGTAATTGGTCACTCTTCCATTTTCTCTTATAAATAGAGGATATCCATTCATTTGTTTTATGGATTGGTAGATTAAATGGTGTAGGAGCATCCATGTCCACAATAAATCTTAAATTAACTAAAAACATAATGTGGTGTGTGTGCATATGTGTTCCTAAAATTTATCTTCTTCGATATATTTGTACATGTCAAAGATGAAAAAGTAGGTCAGAAATCATTCTCATAGGTCCAACACTTCAAAAATGGATTATACAAGAGGTTTTAGTCATTTATTAGGGTTAGAGTGATCTATTATGAGATAATGAAACCATTGATTCAAATTTATGGTGATTATAAATCCTTCAATTCATATTAACCAATGCTTTCATAATCACCCCAATGGTTATCCAACCATTAGACAATAGGAATCACAGAATTTTCCTGTGGTATTTTTACATGAAGAGTAACTACCTAGAACTCAATTTTATATAATTTTGATCATTTAAAACATGTTTCTCAATTTGAAGAGGCATACATACTATCATATAATTTCAAAGGATATTTGAATTAATGAATAATCTTGGTGTGTGTTACTATCACATTTGATGTGAGTTCCACATTATGTGATGTGTTACCAAGGTGTCACTTGTCATGTTTTAATGCCCAAAATTGCACTGAAGCAATTGAGCCCTTGTTAAGCATAGATGCCTAATTTTTTTAGCCCACTTACTATTTTTAAGTGTTCATCAGAGGTCAAGTGTCGTATTAATTTGGTCTTTATTAGCCTTTGGTTTATCAAAAGCCAAGTTAAATTCATGTATGATCACCTTGAGACCCTTGTTCCAATTAGCCTACCTTAGGCCCTATGATCTAAATTCAAATTGGTGGGAGAAATTTTCATGGGAACATTTTAAATATGCCATGGACTTATTAAAAAAATTATACTAAGGTTTGGTCATGTTTATTAACATGACCAAACCTTAGTCTAAAATTCTTATTTGGTCCCCTTTTATATCTTGTATCATGGTCTAACTAATGCTTGGTCCCCATGTTATAAACCTAGACCAATGTCCTATTATAAAGACTCCATCGTATTTATTAATGCAACAAAAACATAGGCTAGGACTTTATACTAAGCCTTTTATTTCCCTAAACTTTCACTTAATTATTTTTATGTTAATTTGTATCCACTCACATCCAACCTAATGGGTCATAATCTAATGGTGCATATTGAATCAGGGAGAGTTGATTTGAATGAATGTTATTGAGGATGAAAATTCAAATGGGCCGAAGACAAGTGTAGAAGTGATAAATGTCAAACTCATGGGACATGATTAAAAGTTTGTTCATATTTTCATTGATTAATGATACATAAAAAAGTGTATAGATCCTAATTGATAATGAGAAATAGGTCAAGATTTCAATTAAGCTTAGGGTAAATGTAAAACTAACAAGTAACACAACTACATACCATAAACTAGAGCTTAGGCACCTATCAAAAATTAATGAAGTGCATTGATATGTACACATTTTGATCAATGAAGTGTAGTGAGTCAAGAATTTTCAATGAAGCTATGAGTAAATACGAGATCCCCACATGACAAAAGCACCTTAACCTAATAGAAATGATAGAGTATAGAGTGTAGAAGGCCCATGGGACTACCAAGTGGCATGACCTTAGGGATGTACAGATAGAAACCAATGTCATTCCACCCCTTGGATCATGATTCGACTGAGTGCATTCACTTTCCAAAAGTAAGATATGATGCTGTGAAATCAACGTGAACTTATCAATAAAAATTGAGACAAACGTGGTGGTGATAGGTGTCACAACTATATGAAATATTGTAAGATTAGACAATAGCATTTGACTTATCATATCTTGATCTAATGGTGCGAGGTAAAGATGGACTTATCAAAGAGCTAAAACCAAATCAAAAGCTACCACATGGTGAAGGGGCATTACCCCAATAATGAATGATTGTGTAGAATGTATAAATCCCATGGATTATACAAGTAACATGATCTCAGGGGTATTAACAAAGATCTAATGGCTCACAATAAGAGCTAGTGTTGAAGGGATACCAAGATCCCATGGATCTGCCAAGTGGCATGCTTGCATTCATCATGTAGACAAGAATATGATATTGTTAGTCTTAGGTGGACTGTTCAAAGATCTAGACTTAATGACCTGTTGACACATGTACTAATGGAAACGGCCACATTTTAATTTGATGAATACGGTGACACAACATTGCCACATAGAGAAATATCTCACATTGAATATTCCTTTATAAAGGCATATGCAACTTATATATCACATTGCTTGTAGGTGAATCATAGTTAAATAGGGTCAATGGCTAGCATTTGATCTTGGGTTGAAAGGATAAATGTAGCTCATTTGATTTAATAAAATAATATCAATGGTGCTAGTTAAAGGTTGACATTTCAATAGAGATCAAATCCAATTTGGCATGAAACATGTCAATATGTGGCAATATTTGGCTTAAGAGTTGAAATTGATGGTTCCTTCATGGAATGGTGAGAATTCAAAGTAGATAAAAAGCTTTGTGGGCCATTCTAGAGCATATTTAAGAAAATAAAAACTAGGTGTATTCATTCATATGCTCTCTTTTCAAAATTTGATTATTTAATTATTCATATTTTATAATATTCAAAATTAAAAGTGAAAACTAAAAATATCTATCATGAGCATTTATAAAAACATCAAACTATTTGTTGATAAATTCTTAGCTCAAATGTGGGGCATACAACACTTCATCCTTCCTTAGGTAAGTAGATGTGTGTATTTCATTAATGTTACATCTATAATTTGACACATGCATGTATTTACTCAAAATTATATACACACATCAAAGTGGGGGAATTATGTGGACACCAAAATGCGGCACATGACCCTTATTCTTAATTTATCATATATTTTAAAATTGTACATATTGGCTTGTTTCTTGGTCCATCTCAGTGTCACTATTAAGGTTACTAATTATCCTTTAAGAATGAAAATCATTATTTAAAACTTATAAAAATCTATTATTTATAATCATATGACTATGCATCACATAGTATTAGACTCTACATTTAAAAAAAACATGCTTTATCTCTAGGTTAAACATGCACTCTACGTGAGTCCATTTGGGTTTGCAACATGCCCAACATGTGTCATTCCTTTTTACCCTTGTGATCCCTTCTTCCCATTTCTATTAATTATGTACCCTAAAAATTCCCCCTTTAAATTCTAAATTCAACTAACATGCATAATTTTTCCTAGATCATCCCATATATACTAGGTCATGTCAAGCCATTTAAAAAAGGATGAGATAGGAATTAAAACATAGATAAGAAATATAAAATTAAAATATAAAATTTTAACCCTACATCCAAGCATCAAATATATTTCCTCATACATCATTCTGAGTTTCATTAAGTCACATATTACACATTTGTTATGGAATTATTTGTGTTGGTCTCTCATCATTCCCCTTGTGCCAAAGGAGGGAACTAAATTTCATATAGTCACATTTATCAATTATAATAAATAGGAGGTTCGAAACCATCACCTAAGATATTTCCATCCACACACTCAAAAAATCATATGAAATTATAATTATAAGCATTTTGAATTTTATTTTTTAATTTACCTTCAATAAATTCCTGAATCCATAACTATTTTCTTGTTTTGGAATGTCAATTAGGTTAAAGAGGAATACCATAAATTATACACATTTTTCCCAAACATAGTGGAGCTCAAGTATGAAAACATCATAAAATACATATCATAGTACTAATATTTAATTTATTTTTTATAACCTTAAAAAATATATAGTTGATAACATAGGGATAGACTTGGTGAGTGTGATGATTCTAACCATTGTGTGTCTGCACAGGATGAACCCATGCCCTATGCATGTTTTCTCTTAAATAGTTTCAGCATTCTAAATTCTAAAAGAATAATCTAGACAGTATATGTAGTCATTCTAAAAATTCATATTTCCTAAACGATAATCAATTTTGATCATTCCTTAATATTTTGTACTAAATTTAAATATACTAGTTTTATTTAATGCATTTATCATGTTTACTTGAGCCGAGCTAGTTTCATATATCCAAATTATTTATTTCCATGGATGTATGATTAGATATATCTAATTTTAATTAATTTATTATTATTATGAGTAAAACCAGAACAATGGTGAACACCCAACTCTTTTAACCATTGAACTTAGGGTTTTTCAAACCCACTTTCCCATAGGGCTTGTTGATTTCTACTATTTTATATTGTAATTTTAATTTTAATTTACAATTTATATCAAGAGGGTTCCTATAATTTTTTATTTACCATTTATATAAAGAGGGTTCCTATACATTAACAAAATAGACATGAAACTGGTAAATATTTATTTGATGCTAAATTGAAAAATCTCACACTTTCAAAGGATAAAAACGTTAATGATTTCATTGATAAATAATAAATAAACAATTATTACAAACCGTAAATTCATATATGAAATGATACATAAAGTTATAAAATTCATGAATGAATTTGTTTCTCATGTAAGCACACATAGTTTCAATTATTATTTTCATAATTATTCTATGCTTTGTAATGAGCGTTTGACATTTACTGCCATGAAAATTAGTGTGTGTTCCTCCATCATCAATGTTAAGACTCAAAATTTAAAACAACCTATCAAGATTTCAACCATTTATACATATTATAGAGTCATTATGATGCATGTTATTAGTAATTTGAAAATATAACTGTGTATTTTATCCTTGGAACAAGAAATATTTAAAGCTAACATGAAAAAAAACTAATTTCTAATATCCTTATCAACAACTATATTTTTACCATGTATTTTTCACATGACTTAATTATTAAAAATTTCAAATTATTTTATGGTCATAGTGATCTTCAATCATATATTTTTCCAACATTAGCTTAAAAAGTAAATTGTGAGAAACTTCCTTTGATAATGCTTAAGTTATATCCTATAATGTTTGTAGGTGATGTTTTAATTTGGATATATTCTTTCCCAAGTTGTTCCTTGGGTTCAATGGTACATTTACAAAAAATATTTCTAGATAAATACATTATGAATTATGGAATTTAAATTTCATATTAAAGAATTCAACATCTTATGAAATCTCCCAATGATAGAAATTGAAGATTACATCTTAATATTTCTTTGTGATATAAGCTCAGTGATCTATCAAATATGTATATTCAAATACAACATATCTTTATCAATAGTTTCATTGCATCGATCAAGAATAAGTTTTTCAAAAAACATAAATCATTTATATGTCTTGCACATACAACCATAGATCTAGAGAAATAATAGCTACTTAAACGTATAATCCAAACATCATTTTTTAAGGAGTCAAAAAAACCTAGTATTAAAAATTCAACCAAAAATTCTTGTCATACTAATGCAAAATAATCAACAACACAAAACCTAGACATCACCATAATATAAAATCTACTTAATTTTTCCAAAATCAATACATTATACTAAAGGAATCAACGGAGAAAAATATGATAAAATTACCTTTGATGCACAATCAAAATTCTAATCATATTCCAACATATTACACATAAATTTATTGTCATATCATGTGAGAGATGACATTCAAGAAATAGATGCATTTATTTAAGATTTAAAAAATCAAGAGCTAATTGACCAAGACAAAATCACGCCTCCTCATCAAACTCCCTTAAGAAAATGTGTTATTAACAAATAAAATCAATCTCCTAACAATGTTTAAAAATCAACAAGTTTCAAGACTAATGACCAATATCAATGCAGCCAAATATATGATGAAGATGATCTATTGTACTATGATACATATTTGGGGTGTATATATTACCCAAACTACATAGATTGATGACATCCAATGCATACATACTACAACATTTAATGTATTATAGTTTTTCATTGCTTTGCTTTATTTCATTGAGTTTCGGTATAACTGACCATCTCTTTGTGAGTTTTATCATATTTTTAATGTTCCACTATATGACATATTTGGACTTTTGATTATTACTTATTTAAAGTAATCATTAACTTTATGACTCGTCATTTTTGGTGATCATATTATTCATGATCTAGGGTTTCTTTGCTTATTTCAAGATTCCTTTGACACTTAGTCTAACTTATATATACAATTTTTGTTATGATGCTTTATATAGAACATATATCCTTATATACATTCACACTATCCATCCATACATCTAGTGATTCATTGATACATCATTTTCCATAATGTTTTTTATGTACATGAAATTTCAAAACTCAAAAACATTTAAAATTAAAAAGTCAAATAGTTTATTAATAAATGGTTAACATTTTACCTATGCTAAAGGTTTTCATATCCATTATTTATATATATGATGTTCATAGTATTTCTTTATTGGGTCTATGTATATTCAAAAGTTACATGATATTGAATTTCATTTTATTTTTTTACATTCTAATAAGGAATTATAATCATAGAGATGCCCTATCTTGGGGGCAACACCATTTAGTGGATCTTTCACAGTGATATCTATCCTTTATTATCTTTTATTAGTTTCATCTAGATTACATTGATTACTAAATCACATGCTCTTACCTATATATTATACATATCACATTGATATCTTCATTGTGATTGTTACATGGTTACATTTATTATTTTGTGTGATTTGTTTACATGTACATGTTTGTTCATATTTTTACATCCCTTTTTTTAGATGATCTACTTGGAATCATGTTTCATGGGTCCCATTCATGTGACCACACACTAACATGTATTATCACTAACTTGGGTGTGGTCACTATCTAGTGTGGTCTATTACATTATTTATTTCTTGTAACCATAATGCTAATCATGCATTATTATAACATATGATTATATAAATAATTTATATCATTCATGTTACTATAATTTTTTATTTCCTATATTTCCATGGTCTCTAACATGCATTTATGTGATCATGTTGTTTAATGACATAAAATTTTCAACTAGGTTACAAATAATTATGAAGTTTGAAATGAATTCAATTAGATTTAATGCAACATAGAGGTTAGTATTATGAGAATTTATATATTATGTGAATTCATAAATTTTAAGAATTATGTGTAATCATTCACATTCACAACACACAATACATAGATAATTCCTACTCTAACTCTCTTTATTCATATAAATATAATCCAAAAAACCTTAATAATTCCACATATATCTTTACTCTATACCTCCACACTCTCTATTATATTATCATTATTCTCTAATATATTACAAGTATTTATATGTTCTATAACCTATGTTATTCTCTTATTTTACTCTATTCATCTCTCTTATGTCCTATATCATCATATTATAATAATTTGGTATAAATACTGAGTAGATACCTATTACAACTCATTGGTCATATCTCTCTAAGACATGCCTTTTCTTCATACATATTATATTATGTTACAACAAATGACCTCTATTTTTGGTTTGGATTGGAGATGTACTCTATTTTTGCTGTAGATATGGAAGTTTTGCAATAATTTTATGTCAATCATATATTCTATTGAATAATCCTTCCAACATTTTCCTAGATTGTATACCTTTGTCTCCTCCTCAAGACTACTTTTGAATAATCCTATCAAGGAACCTCAAATTAATTCATATAACTTAATGTCAAAATTACTAAAAATTTCTTCTTCTTTAGTGGATCACCCCTCCTTGGGTATATATTTCTCATATTTATCTTCCATATCCTTAAGCCCATGGGATTTTCTATGTTGGCCATGTTCAGTTTGGCTCATACTATGGTCTATAAATAGTTAAGGCAATAAGAGACCTCTTATTGCATTCTTCCAAATTTACATGCCATGTCATCCAATCTATATTTGTGCTCTTGATGAGGGATTCCCTAACTGATTATTTCTTTATTGGTGTCAGATTTTTTAAATCTACCATAATTTACCCTCATGTGGTGGGATAAATGAAACTCAGTGGCACCATAATAATAGAATTTAATTTCCTTTGTTGGGTTAATTCTACCTTTATTATTTTCAAGGGGTCCCTTCGAGTGGTTTTATTATTCATAATGGTGCCTATCTCACCTAGAACAGTTTGTGTTTTAATCTTATTTATTTGCCCTATATTAATGGATTTTATCCATGCCTCTTTTCTTTATTTATCCTTTTCCTCAGATTTTCTTTCTTGTTTAATATATTTTTTTATTTTCCTTATCTTATTTTTTATTTTATTATTTTTTCATCTTCTTCATTATTTTTGTTTTCTTCGTCCCTATTCTTATTATTATCTTCCTATTTTATTTTATGTTACTCTTTATACTTATTTTATTTTCATTGTATTATTTATTTATATGTTCCTCATTTCTTTTCTTATATTCCTCCTCTTTTCTTTTCCTTTTTTCTTCCTCATTATTTTCATTTATTCTTCTTCATTTCTATTATCTTTTTTTTCCTTTTTCTTATTTTCTTCCTTCTTTTCCATATTTTATTATTCATTTTTGGTTTCTTCTCCTATTTTTTTTCCATCTCCTCATTCACCATTGTTATCTATTTGTAACTTCTTATCTCTAATCTCATACTAATATTATCTTATCACTCTTAACCAATCTATGCTTAATTTCATACCTATCTTTCATTCTTCCTACATAATTTTTAAACCTATCCCAACCATTTAGACCAAATATTATGATAAGTCACATGTCTTGAGGATCCCCCTTCTTTATACATGTCATCCCTTACGTGTCTAGCCCCTATAAGAACTATTTCATTCTTTTTATAAACTTTTATACACAAAGAGATTGTGGATTAAAAGTGGTACTCTTTTCAAAATAATCTCTCATGTCTCTAGTATAAACTCATATTTCTTGGTGTCAAATATCCTCCAACCTTAAAATTCCCAAACTATTAATAATTAGTTGAGTGTAGTCTCAAATCAATAATTGATTTCTAGGGTCCAAGTTATCTCAATGATTTCAAAGGCCTCAAGCTTCTCTATAATACACTTAATTTGTTGAATAATATCGAATATATATCCTCCTATGTATTTCTCCTATATTAATATATAAGTCCATAATGTATCTACAAAGGTGACCTAATATTCTACTTTATGTGATGTAATAATTTAAGGACATTTAATTTAGGAAATGACTCACTAGTTCTCTTGGTTTTGGAGTATAATTATGTTTGGATTATTTTTTCCCAAAACTCATATATTTCTGTTAGTGTTGGATTCCAAAATTATATTAAATTCTTCCATTTAGACATTAGATAACCAAAGTCTAGGTGGCACCACCAAATGATGACATAATATATACAACTAGGTTAAACATAATTATGATGTTCAAGATGACTTCAGTTAGAACTCATGTAGTCCATATGTTAGTATTATGAGTAGTTACATGTTATGTGTATTCACATATTTTTATAATTAGGTGTAATAATTCACATTCATAGTACATAGTACTCAAATAATCCTTACTCTAACTCTCTTGAATCATATAAATATAATAATAACACCCTTTACAAACTTGAAAATATTTTTTACTCTATACCTCTACATTCTCTACTATATTATCACCCTTATCTAAGTTATTACAAGTATTCAAATGCTTGATAACCTATATCACCCTCTTAATTAACTCTATCGATATTTCATATGAAAAGAAAAACATGGTTGTGGGACAAAAAAACATAACAAAAAGAAAAAAACACAAAAAATATTTTGTAAAGGGCATACGCTCCTTTTAAAAAATAACAAACTTGTTATGTGTTGGAATGGTACCAAGGAAAAAGGGCTTAATCCCTTTTTTAAAAAGTGCATATGCCATTTTTGGAGCAAAGGGAATATAGCCTTTGCCCCATGAAGGGCATACACCCTTTATAACACAATTTTTCAAGGAACGTAAATATTTTGAAAAAATTGAAGGAAGGGGCATGCACTCTTTGCAATACAAAGGGATACTTACTTTAGCAAAGCGCATATGCCATTTGGTTTTCTATGTTTTTTGTGTGTGATATAATTTGTTTGTTTTTGTATATATTTAAAAAACTAAAATTGAAGTATAGTAATATAAAGTATAATATAGATTAAATGTAAAATATATTTTAACAAACTATCATGATGCAAGCAATGTTCCTAACATCATCCTCAAAGCCTTGTGAGATAAAAGTACCACTATTTAATAAAAACATCATGTCACCACAATAGTGTAATATTTATTCTAAGGGGTGGATTTTAATGATGATGATCTATAATTATTTTTATACAAGGAGGAATAATCACTATAGTGATATATCAATGATCTTTCTGAACTCCATTTATAACTTGTCTAAAATTGATCCATCCAAAACAGTCTACCTAGTCACCTCTTTTCTAATGACACCACTTTGATGGGAGGAAATAAGGAAAGGCTTGAAACCATTTCTTGCAAAAAAGTGCAAGGCCAAAAATATGTTTAGAACAAACTCAAATATGGGGGCCTCATCAAGTTTATAGAGAGAATCACTGAGCATAATGCAAAAATGGCCCATGACTTTCTATCAGCATGGAATAAATATAACGTGAAAATTAATGGCATAAGAATCACTGTGATGGAGGAATTTATTGAAGAGGTAATTGGTATGTCATGCAAGGGGACTAAGGAATTAAACAACCAATTAAAGAAACATTAGCTTTTGCAATGACTCTTCCAGACAAATGAATTTGTGAAAATAAAAAAGAAAGGGTTCCCTAGGTAGACGTTCCTCATCACTACCCCAAAATCTATACCCAGTTTATGTGCTATATAACCCTTAAAGGTAAATACACATTTAATTTTTCCCACCACTTCTTGTTGCTGAATCACATTATTGGTTATAAGATAAGTCTTCATTTCTTTCTATTGAAATCTCTTAAAAGCACCACTTTGGCTCTTTAAGTTAATGAGGCTAACCCTATCCTCCACCAAGGGTTGATCCTTATTCTTTATCAAGCATGGACAAACCCTGCATGGTCAAGAGGTCCCCTCAGAGGGATCCTCAACCAGGGAGGACTCCCTAGAGGAGGATCCCACCTTCGGATCCTACTGACCCTCCATGATCACCCCCCAAGCTAGTCTTTCCAAATCCCCTATTGATGACCTCCCCCTGAATCTTTTCATACCCAAACCTAAGTTTATCACACCGATTGTGGGAAATTATAAGGATACCACCTAGAAGGGTAAATCCATTATGTCAAAGGAGATGAAAAATAACAAAGTGTAGATGGATATTTTCAACTCTAAGGTGTCAGATCCAGGCTCGGCCCTTACCAAGTTTATACATGATTAAAATTCCTATATAGATAGGCCGAGTTTAAGGTAATGTATTTTATCCATTCTTCTAAACCTACTCATACCGCTATCAAATAGTCACCCAAGACTTTGAGATCCCCCCTACCTAGTTCCCCCAAGGTGGTCCCCATAAATAAGACTCCCTTGCATATCTAACCACCAAAGAGACCTTGTATGATCTTTCCTAGAGAAACAATAGAGGCACCAGGTAACTACACATGGGCTAAGATTTCAAAGGTTAAGCAGGACATCCTAGTGAATATCCCTAAGGATGTTGAATAGCCACTGGAGGTACCTCCCTCCTAATCTCTATTTCTTGTTTCTATTTCCCTTACTTTCAGTTTTGTATAATGGATTTTTGATGTTTTGGTTGGGAAGCCTCTATGTGGCCTATTGATACTTTCTATTTTTTACTATCATGGTTCTAGGATCCCTATAAAACCTAGTTTTTTACCCTATTAAATTAAAAAATAAAATGTAAAATGTATAAGTTTACATTTTATTTATATTACATTTTACATTTAATTTACATTACATTTTATATTATTATACTTTAAATTAATTTTAATAAATATAAAAAATTATTTTCACTCTATATATTTTGAAATCAATTCCAAAGTTGTAATATTTACCATTTAGAAGATAGTTTTTACAAATATATACTAGCCAATATTTAGCTATTATACTTCTAGGATTAGAAAATGACTAAAATATTAGATTTATTAAGCTCTAAGTTTAGATAGTCATGTCACTAGTCGAAATAGAGATAAGGATTAATTATAGAGATAGGGCATATGTTATCATGGATGAAAAATATATGTAATATGATGGGAAGAAGCTTCATAGATGTATCAATCTATCTCGACTGATACATCAAAACCTTGGTAAGAATACCACAACTTCACATTTACTTCTTTCTTTTCATCTTCAACTATATATATTTGGGGACATCTATCATATATTAAAGTAAAATAATAAAAAAGGTTGGGTTATGGGTTAAACCCTTGGGTCAATTTTACACCCCAACATTAGTGTAGACCCATAGATATTATTCCACTAGAGTGAAGAGGTGGGAGAGAGATAAATATCAGTGAATCACTCCATAGTCATCACTCCAACATTTACTACCTAAATAACAAGATCATATTGATATTATATTATTTAAACCATGGAAATCATATTAAAATATCCCTAGAATAATCCATCATGTCCTTATCTAACCTGCCTAACATGAATGAGGCTAATCAACCTATTACATTCCAATTAGAACAATAAGAATTGAAACACCATTTATGATTCATTTGAAAAATATACCATTCACTCTAAATCAAATTTTAGACGTATGGGTCAATCCATGCAATATTTAATTCCAATCTCACACATGCATGACCTAATCACTTTATCCTAGACTAACATACAACATAGTTATCTTATAGCATTCCAAACACACATATGATGTGCTACCACTACCAAAACCACTATCACTACTATTTGGGGTGGAGGGGAGTGATTTTGAATCCTATTTAATCATGATCATATCAAAATCACCCATATCAATATCTTCCTCTCTAATACCAAGCATCAAGTAAAGAAGGAACTTGTATATAATGAAATCAAAACTACCCTCTTATCTATAAACACTTTGGTATATCCTTGTAAGTTTATTTTGAAGGCTTGACACTTTATTATTACATGATGTGTTCCTTGGATGTCCATAATCACTCCTTCATCAACCCCCATTATCCATGATCATCCATCATCATCCCTAGTCACTCCCTCATCATCTGTGATCACATTGTCATTGGTCCTCATCATCCCTAGTCACTCTTATATTAACCCTCATTGTTCTTCATCATCCCTAATCACTACCTCACTAGTATCCGTCATCCCTAATCACTCTCTCATCAACCATCATCATCCTTCATCATATCTAATCAATCCCTCATTATCCCTCATCATCCCTCATAATATTTAATCATCCCTTATCAATCCCTCATCAATTGTTATTTTCTCCGAACATACCCTTATTATCCTTAATCATTCCGTCACCGCACCTCATCATTCATAATCACTCCCTCATTTACCCTCATCATCCCTCATCATCCATAATCATTCCCTCATTATCCCTCATCATCCCTCATAGTCCCTAGTCACAACCTAATTAGCCCTCATTATAATTCATCATACATAAACACTTTCTAATCATCCATCATTATCCTTCATCATACATAATCACTCCTTCATTAACCCTCATCATACCTCATCATCCCTAATCACTCTCTCCTCAAACCTCATCATCCCTCATGTTACCTACTCACACCCTCATCAACCATCATTGTCCCTTGATGTCCCTAAACACACCCTAATAATCCCTCATTCCCTCTCATCATCCATAATAAATACCTCATTATCCCTCATAATCCCTAATCATTTGTTATAAAAATTATTGCATCATATATATAAGGGTAATATATATTCTCTAAGTGACCACTTCTATGATAATGATTAGTGCCCACTCTATATTTTAGTGACCATTAGGGATGTCCAAAAGTGTCCATTTAGTAGTAATTAAGTTCCCAATATATAGTATTTATTTCAATCTCATTCTATACATTTCATCTAAAGCATGTGTTTCAATGCCCATTCATTAAGAAGGAATGGAATGAATCAATATTATGTATATGCGGTATAAAATATCATTTAAATAATATATATTACCCATATATATAGATACACTTAAAGACATTTTCATCATCCCTCATCATCCTTAATCACTCCCTCATCTACCCTCATTATCCCTAATCATACCCTCATCGATCTTCATCATCCCTAGTCACCCCCTCATCATTCCTAATTATACGTAATTACTCCCTCCTCATCCATAATCAATGAATATTCATACATCCTCATCCATAACAAAATTACCTTTCATACCTTGATGGTAGGTGTAGTGGCTTCCCACTTGCTCCCAATCATCCCTAGTCACTCCTTTCTATATATAGGTTATAATTACCCCTCTTCTTTAAAGGTATGGATTGATAAATTAATATTTTAATTTATATATATAGGTGATAAAACCCCCTCTCCTCATTTTAAATGATCCCTTGATAATACCCCATCTATTGATTTTCAAGAATGATAATTCCCCCTTTCATTTCAATAAATGAACTCGTTATTCAATCAGGTATCAAGTATCCATGATATGGATAAGGCAATATAGATATGATAAAGATTATATATGGGTATTAAATATCAATATATGTCATGGTTATTCAATTGGGTAGGACATAATCAAGTAGGTAGGGCAAGAAGGATAGGCAGGTAGGGCATAATCATGTAGGTAAAGTAGGTATGTCATACTCAAGTACAATACGGTAGGTAGGGCATATTAAATATCAATAAATGGCTCAAGTATTTAGGTATGGCATACTAAAGATCAATATATGGCTTGGGTTTTTAATCAGGTAGGGCATACTCAAGTAGGTAAAGGAGATAGGGAATACTCAATAGGTAAAGTAGGTAGGGAATAGTCAATGGTATATATCTATTAAATACATAGCATGATTTAAAACTTTATTTATCATTCTCTCTATCAAAAAAAAAGTTTTCATTTCTAAAAAAAATGCTAAGTAGGTATGGCATAACTAAGTAGGTAGGCAAAAATAATATGCAATGTATAGATCAAAAAACAAGCTTTGCTTGATAGCTAGGAATTTATTCTATAAATGGAAAGTAGGTAAGACAAGAACAAAGAGATATATTAGGAAACAAGCTTCTCTTGCCTTATTGGGTAGGGCATAGTGAATTAGGTAGGGTAATAAAAAAATATATATATGGGGAATCAAGCTTCCTTTGATAGTTATGTCTTAATCCAAAAGTGAAGAAAAGGTAGATATTGGGAATGAAATATTCCCCTAAAAGATATACCTTACTCCCTTATTATATATTGAGAAGGAAATATTCCCTTAATATGTTATTAGGTGAAGTAAAGCTAGATATTAGAAAGGAAAAATTCTCTTACTTGATTAGGTAGGGAAACTTTGAGTTCAGTATAAGAATTTTAGAATAGTTCCTCATGATATATCTATGGTAGGAGACCCATTCTTGAACTATCCCTTGATTTACTATAGTTGGGATGGGGCATACTCAGTCTAAGTATGCTAGGGGCCTAAATTTTACTTTAGGACCCATTGATCCCTACCTTAGATCTAAGTATCCCCTTCTTGATACACTATATTAAGGTATATGCCTTTAATTTCATTCATAGATCAAATTGGGCATATATTAAGCTAGTGGTAGATTGAGTTGGGTTGGGAAAACATTATACTAGCTACCAGATTAGAACACACTCTATCATATTGGTGATAACATATCTATCTATATTTCACTATACTAAACTATGGATAGACTATCAATGACATATGCATAAAATGAGAACTCAACTATGGGGTTGGCATTGGGATTTTAGACTAGTCTTCGATCACCCCTATCTATATAGATATAGATTAGGATTTTCAACTATGGGATTGGGATTATTCGGATTGGGATATAGAGAAAGCATATCTCTAGGTATACACTAACTTTGGGGTAAAAATGACTAGGAGGCTATCCTACAACCCACTTGTTATTTTTCCTTTTCTTTAATAGATGATAGATTCCCAAAAATCTAGACAAATGAAAGTGAAAATAAAGAAATGACATACATATTTTAATATCAACCAGTTACATCCATACTTTAGCTTAGAGATTAATTACTTTAATATTTTAGTCAATTTCCAATCTTAAAAATTTGAAAACTAAGTATTGACCACAATAGATTTTAATTTTTTTTCTAAATGGTAATTCTTACATCTCTAGAATCAATTTTAGAAGATGAAAAGTGTCCCTAATTTGTTATATTTAGTAAAATAAATTTAAAATGTAAATTAAATGTAAAATTATATTTATTACATTTACTTTTATAAATATATATAACACAAACAAACAATATCACACACAAAGAACATAGAAAACTAAAGGGTGTACGCTTTTTGATTGATTGATTTATTTAAATATTTACATTCCCTCCCAAAAAATTCATTTCAAATACAACATAAACAAACTATATCATAGAAAACAAAATATAAAGCCAAAGGGCGTATGCCCTTTACTTCAATTTTTTTGAAATACTTTCATCCCTTTCTAAGAAAGGTGTTTCAAAGGGTGTACATCCTTTCAATAATTTTTGGTTTGGGATTTTCCTCTTTCCCTCAAAAATTGGTTTGGGTTTAGGCTAGGGGGTCCAAACATGGCCCAAAATCAACCATGGGGTAACCCATATGACTTTTAGGAAGTTTATGTGTTTTTTATGTCTTTGACAACACATCTAATTAGGCATATTTAATTTTTAAAAAAATTATTATGTGGCTTTGTAGAGGGAAAATGTAGTTTTTTAATATATAATTTTTTTTAATGTTAAACTATTATTTTTAATTATTACTTAATTTCTACATGACATACCTCATTATGGTCTATATGCTTATTTTATAAATTTTTAACTGTTAATTCAAATATTATAAAACTTATATATCAAAAATCTACACGTCATTGGATATGATTTAAAAAATGATTTTCATGAAGTTAAGGTCAAAAGGTTGTGCTTGTATACTTGAATTTTTAATTTTTAAGTTGTCTTGACTTGTATAATTACTTTGAAAATATATATATTAAAAATTAATAAAAAACTATTATCAATAATATTTTATATTTCCTCTATCAATATATGAGATTTCATATAAAAATTCATTTTTTTACTCAAAAAATGTGTGTTTGTGCATAAGTTATCTCCTTATGTTTTCACAAAATAGTACCATGCCATTGTCAAAAATCCATCAATTTCACACACCTTTTTATTATCTAGGTATTAAAAAAATTTATATATTTATAAATTATTCAAAACTACACAATTAATATTCTTATGTTATTATCAAATTAGTTTTCCAAGTGCCATTAAAATTCTCTCCAAGTTTAACTATTATTATTTTTATAAGAAAAAAAGTGTCACTTTAAGCCCCCCTTTTGTCCCTCATTATCCAACATCTACCCATATGTCTTATGTTTCATATTACAACTTTATAATATAAATACCTACTAAATACCTCTTATAACTCAAAGGTCATGTAATTCTAAGACATGCTTTTTCTTCATACATATTATCTTTTGTTAATGTAGGTGACCAAACCATATTGTGTTTCCAAAGTTAGTAGAACCTTTGTTCCGTTGAATTGGAAATCTAATTGATTGTGATTTAAGAATTCCATTCCTTAATTATTTTGATTCATATATTATTTATGCCACCAACTTCTACTTTGTATATATTAACCAGTCATGGTCCACACCTAGAGCCTGTGGACAACAACCTATAAAAACTCAAATAAATATATGATTATAGGAAGATATTTCCATTCATATTAAAAACACAAAAAATAGGAACATTGGGATAAACCCAACATTCTATTGAATTAGTCTCTTCTAAAAAAAATGGATTCAAGCGTTTGTAAAAATATACCTAGACATATTATAAAATTTCTTATAGAATCCTAGTATGAAAATTAGTGAATCTAATATATCAAAAATAGGGTAGAGTTGGAAGCTCTGCAATGATTCTATCAATCATATATGTTACAAAATAATAATACCAACATTACTCATATGTGATTTTATTACTATATCAAGTTCATATAGGGCCATATTATATCACATTTGTAAAATCTTAGTCATTACCATCTTGTATTTCCTATGAGGGAATTTTACCCTTTTTATTGTCCTTGATATGGTACTATCTTTTATATGCTAGATTTGTAATCTTAATTCAAGTGACCCTATTCCTCATAATGATTATGCATTAGTTCACATGTAGACTACAAACCTTGTAAATACTATTTGAGTCTATCCATATTCTTGGACACATCTATAGCCCATTATTCATCCCTAAGATTCTTCTTAGCACCCATTTGGACCTTCTACTCACTCTTGGACTCATTGGATTCATCCCATAGGCCACTCAATGTCCTGGGTGGATTAGGTTATGGGTTTTGGCCTAGAACCCATATCATAGGTCACACATTTTGGCCAAAAATTTATGGCCTAGGCTACAACTTTGGTAGAAAGACTTTTTGACTTGTTTGTCTTCACCCAAATGGTCAAAAGAAACTATTTTCTATTCATTTGTGCCCTTGATTGCCTGATATGAGTCCAAATCATTATTTTTTCTTCTCATTATTCACTCTTTTATTTATCTCATCTTCTTTAATCTCTCTTTATTTATTCTCTATGATTTGAGTTTCAATCATGATAGAGGATTATCTACACATTTACATATTGATTTGGTGACTCCATTGTTACTCTTAGTTATTCCTGCTTCATTGTGGATTGATCATAGCTTATATGATTGGCATTGCACTTGATTTGTGTACTTATCTTGGGATTTTACACTCTTGCATGCTCTTGATTCATGTAATCCTTACTTCCAGACGTTGGATTGGATAAGGCTCTCCATTGTAACCTAGTCCTTCTCTATAACCAAATAAAATTTGGACTCTTAGTTGGTATAATATATGCATTATTGTTTTGAGTTTGATATAAGGGCACCTTGTTTGCAAGGTGAAACTCATTAGTTGGTAGAGTAGTGTATATGTTAGGGTTTAGTGTTTTTATGTTATTTTAGATTCATTTGAACATTTATTATCTTATATTTTTGAATTTTATACACCATCTTCCTTTGAAAACATATTTTACTTCAAGATGATTCTTCCTTTAATAGATATTCATGCTTCTCAATCGTATTTTTTTCCTAGTAGTGCCTATTTATTCAAATAACATAACTTTATTACTTACATTTCATTTATTTACCCCCTTTACTACTTATTATCATTTGGTCAGACCAATTAGAGATGTTTTTGTCCTTTGTGCACTAAATCATGTTAACCCTAACCTAGTTTACAAGTCTATCTATAGCTTGGTGCAATCCAAAAAAATAGATAGCGTCTAAACATCTCTAGTAACCCATATTGTCCTTGAGCCTAGTAGGTGTTTACTTAATACCCTATACACCCCCTTTCCAAACCTTAGTAGTTCTATTCATATTCTTGGAGATACATTCTATCATATGTAGTGGGACATTTTATGAGGTTTCATTCTACATCTAGCATGTTTACAGCTTTCCTAGCCAATTTCCCAATGATATCCATGACATTTTGTTTTCAGCTATGTTTTGGCTCCCTTTTTAGTCATTTCACCTAGATTTAGTTTTGAATCCTCCTCCCCATTCGGTCTTTAATGGTTTTCCTTTTTTCCCTTTATAGTTTCTTTTCCTTGACTACCTCCATGATTCACCTCCCACCTAATGGATGTTATTCCTATTTTATTCAGTATCTTGTTCATGAGCTCACTCATGAGCAAGCTGAAGTTACAATAAAAAAATATAAACCTTAGGGTCCAAGATGTGACCCCACCCCACCATGATGACCAAGACCCAATAATATTCCATAGGGAAAAATATTGTCAAGTTTACAACTAATGGTCTCACTCTCCTTTTTAATAGTCTAAGCTTTACCTATTTGAGGATATCTCCCATTGGCTTCAAATTGTTTTGCATTCACCTGTGATGGTTGAATATGACACCTTTACATAATAATTAATAATTACCTTAGGAAGTTTCACATGAATGTAGATCACCATTCATCCCATAAGAGTAGGTAGTGTTCTTCCTATTGAGATGAATCTACCACCATTTTGGGTTTAAGTTCCTTGATTAGTTCTTTCATGAGTCCCCCATCTCATTCTTAATGGGAGAATTTAAATTAAGAATCCCTCATGTCTGTGTTGAGATATATGGGCACCCTAACTTAACTCAATGTCCACCTCCCATGGAGTCTTCCCATCCTCCTACTGAACAAGTGCACTAACTTTGACTACCATTTTATCATTAGGTATCCATTGGATGCCTATCATGAACATTAGCACCCTTTTATGGACCCTCATCTTTTCCCATGTGGCCAACATCATAAGGATTTAGGTCATCATGACCACTCCCATATGTATGTTGTATCATATTATCACCCCCATATGAAATGATACCCTTCCCATGATCATTCACCACCATGTTATTAGGAGTATCCATGTTATAAGTGTCCCCCATATCAGGAGCCACCTCGATGCCATCTCCCACATGACCATGATCATGTTGACCACTAATTATGTAGGCAACATCATGACCCTATGGGCCTCATTTGGGATCTCATTACTAACCTAATATCAACCATGCCTATCATAATCTCTATAGACATCCTCTAGGCTTGGGTGTGTTTTATTCTGTTTCCTACTCCAATCCTTGAACTACCCAATTTAAATGATAATCAGAATCTTAGTCCCACAAATCATATCATGACATTTATGATGACATTTATGGACTAGGAATAGGATTTAGGCATGATGTTGAAGCTCTTTTTTCATTCTATATGATTTGAAGCTCTTTTCTGGTTTATTAATATAGCACCAAATAATCTTTCTAGTTTCTAATTCATTTCTAGATGATTTCTTCCAATACTTCGATATCTCTAAACCATTTAAACTCAACATCCAATCACTCACCTCTATGGTTTAGGCCAAGGGTGATTCTAACATTGAATTTATCCATAGGTGACATTTAGCAATCCATACATGCAGAATAAGGTTATCAGATGATCAACTCTACAACACATTCATGTGAGAATTGAGGAAAAAGGTTAACCTTGAAGTCCTCAAGAGTGAACCCACATCTTATGATTATTCTATTAAAAAGTGTCTAAACATTAAGGTATTTGAGCTGCATACATTAATTCATCTCATGTTGACTCAAAATTCATTGCACATGCATGATCACAACCGTAATGTGAATGGTAATGGTGTCACAGATTCTCATATAGAGAAGAAGGACAAGAAGGATGGTTGTGAGGTAAATTCTTTAAGTGCGAGGATAGCTGAAAAGATATCCTACAAAAATAGTGCAAGAGGGAAGTGGATAACCTATCCCTATGATGTTACCAATTTTTACCAGTTTCACCAAATGAAGGACCATTTTGATCAAGAAATGTGTTTCCTAGAAGTTTGGTGTGAAGGCCTCTCCCACCCCATATAGATCTCCAATTCTATAACCAAACTATAATTTTAATGTGTTCATAGAGCCTTTTCTTGACCACAACAAGGAAAAGAAGATGATGAATACGAAGAAAAAATTAAAGGCTAAGGCACATCACTCTCCTTCTCATTCTTCCACCTCTTTTGGTTCTTCTTATTCAAATAACTCAAAAGGGTAGGCTAAGAATGGGAGTATCAAGGTCATTTTTCTATTTGCATAACCTTTACTAGGTATGAGTGATTTGTAAACATGAACTCAGGTTGGGAAACTAATCCCATTAGAGAGACTAGTGTTGTGGGGCCTACAATACTAACCACACGAATAAGAAAACCTGAAAGTTAGATTTGACTTTTGGGATAATATCCCTCCCCAAATAGATAACATATTTATTCTATTATAGAGGAGATGTAATCCCTTTCTACTAGGATATCCATCTAGGACCTTCTTTGCCTTTGCCCTTAGTAAAGGTGACTCATATTTGATGACTTTGGTGTCTCTCATGAGGGTCTAATATAGGATGATGTGGAGGATTTATTCATCTCTAACATCCCTGATCATGTTTATTATCCTACATTGTCCTCTGACCCCACCTCTTTGTCAGATGCTTTTGTTCTAGCAAAGTGGGATAGGTTTGCACTCTACATTGATATCTTAGTTGATGATTTCCACACCAATATATGTATTATTTATGAGGGATTCCTATTAAACATATTTCCACTGTGGGTGTTTAATGAGCTTGAGATTAGCCATAAGAAGCTCTTAGATTCTCATCACAACTATTTTAGTGTCAATAATGGCATAGTTGACCCTCTAGGAAATGTGAAGCTTTAGGTCAAGTTTAGATCCAAGATATTAAAGATCAAGTTTTTTGTGTTAGACCTAGATCTCTCATACAACATGATTCTTGGCAATCGCTAAACCATTGCCATGTGATTTAACAATTTTAGGAATATTGGGGTATTATTCCTAATTTAGTTAAAGGGTCTAAGTAGTGAAATTAGTAAACAAATAGACAATAATTAAGATACTAATTTGTGTAAATTAATTGAAATTTGAACTTTTCTAAAAATATAAATAAGGAGAAGAAAACAAAACTTAGCTAGAAACTAATTGATCTGATTGAGATAGAGGCTAGAATTCACTATGTAAGACTGAGACACTATCACTAACTGAGATTTGAACTTCAATTTATGATTGGAAAAGAGTGATAGAACTAGAAAGTAGTGGCACTGGTGTTATATTCCACCTCTACCACTATTGGCTTGACGATTTGAACTTTTGGGGTTTTATTCTATATGTATGTGTGACCCTATCTATGAAGTTTTGGCAACTAGAAATATATACAACTCCTTGTAAAGTAGATTCTTTCTTCAAATCCTATCTTTCATTGTGATTTGACCAATTTTGAAAAAGAGGGTGGGTTCATGTATTTAAGATGCATTGGATGTGCTTCAAACCCCATGTGTGGTCATGTTGCCTACATACCAATACTCTAAAGAGGGATCAAGCCATATGTATTTCTCTCACTTGATGTGCTTTGTAAAATTATGTATATGAAGATGCATAATGCTAAGCTAGATGTCCTTCATGTGGTTAGGGACTACTGTAATGGATTGAATGAGATTATAAGTGTGTTGTTTGGTTGTATGTAGAAAATAGGGAAGATTTCTTGAGAAGTCTTGCTTGTATTCTTACTTTCTTAGTGATATTTGTCAACCCTTTCCAAATGATCTTTTAATGGGATTTTATAGGGATCTATTGGTCATGGGTTGAATGTACTTGCATTAAGTCGATAAGGAGAAGGATGGGGAACCAAAAGAGATTCACTATTGGGGCTAGAAATGGACTTGGACATGTTGGGTAAATATTATGTCACCAGCTAACTGATGGGTAAAATAGGTGTTTCCACCATAGCATAGGGAGATTTATCAAGTAAATGTGCAGGTTGACCACATCAAAAGGGGACAAATCTCTCCTCTCATCAAGGGGAGGTTCCCTATAACTATGAGGTACTATATACTATATATGTAATAAAAAAATAACACTCAGGGTAGGATAACACCATCCATCTCTCTTTTTCCAGAGATGATGTTCACAAACATAGGAGAATTTTGGTGAAAACACTAAAGGCACTTCTCTTCTTTTAGAAGTGGTCTATAGCAAACAACAAAAATTCTTTCTGGAAAGTAACTGATAAGTAAATGTAACAAGATGTAATAACTAGCAAAATGAGGTGTAGCACAAAGTCTCCACCTCAACTACCAAAGAGTGAAATATGAAGGACAATGAGGGCACAAATTCATCCCAAGATCCTTTAAATAGAAATAGAAAATAAACACACTAAAGACAATTGTGGCAGCACAAATTCTCTCCATAGTCAGCTTCAAGACCCCTGCCTGATTACTTTCATTAGTTTTGCTTATTTAAATAAATGGAAAAGAATGCATTTAGGTAATAGACAATAGAACTATTTCCTCAACAACACAAGCTATTCTAGCACAAAGTCTGAAAAGTCACTTGTTTTCTCATCCAAATAATGAAATATGATTAACAATTTTTGCTCAAAGTCTCAATAATGCCTTTCAATTTGGGTAGAGTTTTGCTTCTGATAAAAAAAGATCTCTTTTACATAAAATAAGAGATTAGACTATATAGCAATCCAAGAAAGACTTGGGCACTTTATTTCATGGAATGGCCCATGCTACATTCAACACCTTGAATTCATTTTTAGTTCTATCAAGGGGCCATACTGGAATAGGGTATCAGCCTTAGCTATGGCATGTCCATTCATCTCAAATGTCTCCTATAAAGTATAGGCCTCCTGGTCCTCTTCTTGATATTTGCATAGCTATCCACTTTGTCTTTACTCGATGGATAAAAATAGGCCATACCTTTGAATGTTTGCATGCTCAGATGACTACTTGGTGGACTGTTCCACCTATTGGAATAACTCCCCTATAGATATTTTGGTATCTCCTATATATTTCCCTCTTTGCTATTGTAATTTGAGCTCTTAGGCTATCTTCTTACCTTCAGCAGGCTCTTTCAGCTCTTCCTTCCGTTGTTCACTGAGTTTTGTCCTCAAGTTCCGCACCATATTTGAAAATAAATAAGCATTTCATTACCCTTAATTTGATGTCCACAGGGGCATCATGTTCACTTAGTCACTCAAAATACTTTGAACCTTGAACCTTTGAACCCTTGAGGTGCATCGGTTTAATGGTTCAATGGTTTGAGTAGTCCTATCACTTCTTTGGTTCAATCACTTCCCTTCCTCTTCAGTTGAACCATGTCTTCAAACTTGTATTTGGAATATTTTGCTTCCTTCCTTTGCTCGAATCTCCCTTTCAAACTTTTAAATTCCTTGAACCTTTGAACCTTTAAACCTTTGAACTTTGAACCTTTGAACCTTTGAACTTTGAACCTTTGATCCTCTTGTCAATGGAGCTTTCATATGTCTGATCTTCGACCACCTTTTCCAATTTCAATGCTAGTAATTCTAAGGTGATTGGTATCTCTGCATTGAGACCATACAGAAGTTAGAAAGGTGACATACCTATTGCCTTATTGGGCATAATTTTATTTGCTCATAAAGCATTAAACAATGCTTTATGCCAAGTTCATTGGTTGTCATCTATCAGCTTTCTGATGATGGTCACTAGGTTCTTGTTGCTCAATTCTGCTTGGCCATTTTTTTGCAAAAAATAATCATAAGAGTGGGAGAGGGTGATCCCATAATAAAAATAGAAATGAGTGATCTAATGGGAAGAGAAACAAGCTGCACTATTTTTCACAATCTTGGTTGGGACCCCAAACCTAGAAATGATGTTTTCTTTGAGGAAATTGCATACTACATCTGAAATAGCATGCTTGGATGGAATAGCTTCCACCCATTTGGTGAAGTAATCTATGGCTGTGAGGACATAATCATGTCTACTGCTTGAAGACGGGTTCACAGTACCAATGAAATCAATTTCCCATTGTTGAAATGGCTCTTTTATTACCACTGGCTTAAAAGCAAAGAAGTTAACTTGGGTCTTCTAATGAACTGTTGGCACAGTTCACATCTTCGTACCCATTTGTATGCATCTTGAAATAGAGTAGGCCAATAATACCTGGCTCAAAGAATCTTATGGGAAATCATAGGCACATAATAATATCCTCTACAAGCCAAATTGTGGAAGGATTCTAGAAGTTTGTTTTGCTACACTTTATCCACGTAGTGAAGGAATACCCCATCAAGGTTCCTTTTATACAGCCCATTGTCCCATAGGACAAATTTGGTAGCTTTCAACTTGATAGTCCTCTTTCCTTTCTGAGACAGGTGAGCAAGACACTCACCATAGGTAAGGAAATGAGCAATGTTTGAATACCACTCATTCATGGTGGTGACAAAGAGGACTATTGGCATGTCTTCAATTTCTACTTTTTCATGCCTTGTTTCTTCTAATTTATTATTAACAATCAATTGGAAGAGACCCCTTCCATGCACAAGCTTTATTGGTTTGATAACAAGATCAAACTCCTAGATTTTAGCAATCTAATTGCCCCTTTTATTTCCAAACTCCTGCTGAGTTAATATGGATTTGACTATGGTATCAAGAACTAGGGTAATAGTGTGTGAATTCAAGATGTAAAAATAGAAGTGCTTTACTACCTTTACCATTGCATAAGCATGCTTCTGCAGATTTGAATATTTTAGTTCATGAGATTTGAGAGGACAGCACATGAAAGATATGAGAGATGCCACACCTTTGTTTTGTTGAAATAGAATTGCTGAAAGTGTGTGCTTGCAAGCATAATTTTACATTGTGTAATATTTGGTATAATCTGGACAAACCAAAATTGGGTCATGGGTGATAGTTGTCTTGATGTCTCAAAATGCCAATTTGCCTTCTTTAGTCTAGGTGAAAGTGGCCTTTCCCTTCATCATGTCCACTATGTGGCGGTTCTTCTCTGTAAACTCAAGAATGAATCTTCGTAAAAAATTCACATTTCCAAAGAAAGAGTGAACTAAAGTCTTACTTTTGGGCAGAGTAAGCTCTTAGATGGATTTGACTCTTTTTGAGTCAATATTTATGCCTTCTTGGGATACAATGTGTCTGAGAAGTTTCCCTTCTATTACCCCAAAAATAGACTTCTTGGGATTTAGAGAAATGACATTCTGGTGAAATCATTCTAGCACTTGTTGTAAATAATGTAGGTGATCAAGACGATACTTGAAAAAGACTGTTAAATCATCAAGGTACACCATAATGAACTTACCCATTTCATCTTTGAAAGCAAAGTCCATTTCTCTATGAAAAGTGGTGCCAACATTTATTAGGCCAAATGGCATTCTTTGATATGAAAAGGTGCCCCAAGGCATGGTGAAGGCAGTTTTATGTTGGTCTGCTTCACCAACTTCCACTTGATTGTACCCCGAGAAGCCATCCAACATTTATAACATCTCTAAACCAGTCACCATCTGAAGAAATTGATCCATGATGGGCAGAGGTTAATTATCCTTTAGGGAGGATTGATTCAAATTATTAAAATCCATGTAGAGGCTAATTTTGCCATTCTTTTTTCTCACAAGAACTATGTTTGCAATCCATGTGGAATGATGGATTGGGAAAATTATTCTAGCATTCAATATTTTCTATATTTTAGATAAAATAGTACCTGATATCTTTGGATTATACTGCCAACATTTCTGCTTGTAAGGCATTGAATCACCCTTGAGAGGAATTTCATGGCAAATTTTTACAAGCCTGAGTGACTTCAGATCATCATATGAGTACACCAAAACATCCATGTAATGGTGAAGCAGGGTAGTAAATTTGGGCTTTTCCTTAGGAGTAAAACACTTCCTAATGTTAACCATCTTGGGATTTTCTTTGGTACCCAAATTTATTAGATCAAACTCTTGAGAGGAGCTTGAATCCATTTGTTGCTGTCTAATGAACCTGTCGTGCTTGTCAAATAGTTTCTCAATGGAAACTAGTCCTTTTGGGATTTTATTCCCCTTGAGCTTTAGGAATTCTTCACCTACGTTTTAACTTGTTTTAGGGGTTGATTCAAGTTTTTGAGGCTCACTACCTTCGAACTAAAGTTGTTCAAAGTTTTATTTTTGTTTTAGAAAGGTGATGATTTGGTTGTCACCATTAAACACTTGCCAATGATTGGCATTGTCAAACATACTTGGTCAAAAGACCAGTTTGATAGTGTACCTGTCTCCCTTAAAATCTTGGTGGAGAACCAAGAGAGTCACTAAAACAACTAATGCATCAGCTCGGTCATTAAATTCTTTAGGTGCTGTAGAGATACTAAAATCATCAAAGCTTTCAATTTGGTCCCAAACTAGATTGCAGTAATAATGCAATCTTCCATTCTTGGTTTGATATAGGTTCCTCACCTGACAAACCACTAGCTCAACATTTCCTTTGGCATGAAGGAGTTTGACGCCCCTATCTTGAGCAGCCTTTAATCATAGTAGTAGTGATTCATATTTAGTAGTATTGTTAGTGTTGTTAAACTATAATATATAAGAATAAGGGAAAATATCTCCTTGAGGAGATATCAACACAATCTTAGCTCCTAAGCCGGTAGAAGAATCACTGCCATCGAATTCGAGAATCCACACATTATCAAAAATTGACCTTTCATTAGATTTTTCTTAATTTGGAGGGGAGGATTCTTCTAAATAAATTCTTGGATCACCAGCTATAAAACTTTCATCTACAAAAACATGAACATCCTCTATTTTCAAGAAGTAATTACCCATGCTTGAAGACTCAAACAAAATTTGAGCTTCAAGTGCTGATGTTTGAGTGACAACATATTTTGCATCCTTCTCAGGGAGAAATTTATGCATGATGCCTTTGATAGGGATCCTCACCTTAGACAGGTCCATGCTCAATTCTCCACCAACATCCTGGAAAAAAAATTGACCAAGAAGGATGTTGCAAGAGGCTGGGACATTGGTCACCAGGACTATCATCTTGATCCTTTTATTTGATAATGCCATAAATGCAAATTGGGCATCCTTGATTTATCCCAGTAGTGGCACTTGTTTGTTCTCCATGGAGAAACATCTCCCAAAGGTATTGGTTAGTGTGAGTCCAAGAGATTCTGTGACTTTGGTAGGCATGGCATTGTTAGACGCACCTAAGTCTATGATGCAATTATTCAACTAATGTCCATTTATCAGTAGGGAGACATAAAATGGTTCTGTCTTCCTGGGAGTAGCAGGAGGAGTAATGACAAGGTTATTCTAGGTAGATGTGTTCTTAGGGGGACCAAGAGTTAATTTTATAATTGCTTGTCCTATAAGGATGGCTTTATCCTTCATGTATTCCACTAATCTATCCAATTGTTCAGGGTTGGATTGCAAGAATTCAAATTCAGACATTTGAATTTTAGTTTTCTTGACATGGTCAATTATATCAAATGTCTAAAATGAATTAGGAATAGGGTAAGGTAGTTCATCCTTTTAGTTTTTAGGGGAGGTGGTACTGGTCTGCAAATTTGAAGTTGAAGATGAAGGAATGCTTGATGTACTTACCTTTTTAGTGATCACCGAGTCCTTTGGTTGAAAAGGCAGAGTGGTTCCCTACTTAGCAATTAAAATTTATAGTTGAGAATGCTCCTCTATTTTTTTCTTATCAGCATGCTATGCTGATTGGTTTTAGGACTAGGGTAATATAGCGTATGATCCATCAACTACTTCACCTTTACTTCTAGGTTCATCCTGGTAATTCAGGAAACTAATGTTAGAGACGCTAGCTAATTCTTCTTCTCTCTCTGTGAAGAGATTAGCATCATCTTCTTGGTTCAATTTAGGTTGGAAAGAGAAATTAGATTCTATTTCAAAATACCCAAATGATGAATTGGTTGAAGGTGCTTCAATGGCAAGCTTCCCATGTGGGGGAGGAAGGTGATTTAGCTGCCCTTGATTCCTAGTAGCATTGCCTTGGTATGACTAATTGGGGAATGTTATCCTTGGTATATCTTGGTATGAAGAAGGAGTAGACATCCCTTGCACCATTTGCTTTCTAAGAGCTAGCAACTCATTTTCTAGCTTCTCTACCATTAGATCAATGGTGCCTATAGATGGATATTCAAAGGATGAAGAAGATTTACCTTTGTTAGGATCTCTTTTTATCTTCCCTACTAAGATGAGATCATCTTCCACCTTAGTGGACAAATCTTGAGCAACAACAAGGTCTATGTGGCCAGCCCATCTTAGTAGAAAACTCACTTTTGGAAGCTGAGAATTGATGAAAAACATTTAAGGTTGTCAGTTATTGGCTAAGTAATGGTATGAATCTTGTTCCTCAGCTTGTCAAACTTAGCTATGAAATCTCTCATTAGTTCATGAGGCTCCTTCTTCATTTGTGTAAGCTAAGCTAGTAGGGCATGCGTATCTTCTACAGGCTTAACCATGGCTTAAAATTTGGCTTTGAGTGTGTTTCAGTCAGTCACTAACCAAGCCTACCAATGGTAAAACTAGTCTGTAACAACACCTTGTAATGTCTCCACAAATAGCCTAACTACTATGTCTTCATACTCCACACCTATCACACCATAGGCTATGTTGAAGGCTGCAATATGTTCATCAGGATGAACTCTCCCATTGCCAAAAAAATTGGGGAAATTCTTCCTTAAACTACATGGTAACTCATATAGAGGTGGTGTTAAGTTGAGTGGGCCAAAAGAGTTACTCCAGGGGCCTTGAACTGCCATTGTATGACTATAGAAAGGGGGATAACAAATATAGGTGGGGTATGTATGGGAATAGCTTTGTTAGCAAAGGAAAAAGAAGCTCTATCTTGTATTGGTGACTTGGTGTTGGTAGGAGGAAGACTCCTAGTTTGTTGAAGGTGAGGTTGTGGAGGAAACACTCAAAATTTCTGTACTGTACCAACTCAAAAATAGGGTCAACAACACCTTTAGATCTCTGGTTTCTTATATACCATGGAACTATCAGATTGTAAAGCTAAAATGGATAAGGACTGCTTCAATTTGAAGCTTGAGGCTTCAAACTGCATAAAATGATCCCTAGCAGAGTCACCAAAAATTATTAGGTGAATATTTTGTTACCAGCTAACTAATGGGAAAAATAGGTGTTTTTACCACAACATAAAGAGATTTATTAGCCAAATGTGCAGGTTGACCACATCAAAAGGGGACAAATCTCTTGTCTCATCAAGGGGAGGTTCCCCATAACTATGAGGTAGTATATATATATATATATATATATATATATATATATATATATATATATATATATATATATATATATATATATATATATATATATATATATCAGTGTGTGTGTGTGTGTAGAAGCAAAAAATAACACTCAGGGTAGGATAACGCCATCCATCTCTCTTTTTTTAGAAATGATGTTCATAGACATTGGAGAATTTTGGTGAAAACACTGAAGGCACTTCTCTTCTTTTAGAAGTGGTTTGCAGCAAACAACAAGAATTCTTTCTGAAAAGTAACTGATAAGTAAATGTAACAAGACGCAATAACTAGCAAAATGAGGTGTAGCACAAAGTCTCCACCTCAAATACCAAAGAGTGAAATACAAATAACAATGAGGGCACAAAGTCATCCCAAGATCCTTTAAATAGAAATAGAAAATAAACACATTAAAGACAATTGTGGCAGCACATATTCTCTCCATAGTCAATTTTAGGACACCTGCTTGATTACTTCCACTAGTTCTACTTATTTAATTAAATGAAAAAGAACACATTCAGATAATAGACATAAAAACAATTTCCTCAACAACACAAGATATTCCAACACAAAGTCTAAAAATTCACTTGTTTTCTCATTCAAATAACGAAATATGATTAACAATTTGAGCTCAAAGTCTCAGTAATGCCTTTTAATTTGGGTAGAGTTTTGCTTCTGATAAAAAAATATCTCTTTTGCATAAAATAAGAGATTACAATATATAACACTCTAAGAAAGACTTGGGTACTTTATTTCATGTAATGGCCCATGCTGCATTCGATGCCTTGAATGCATTTTCAGTTATGTCAAGGGGCCATGCTGAAACAAGGCATTGGCCTTAACTGTGGCATGTCTATTCATCTCAAATGTATCCTCCAAATTATAGGCCACCTAGTCCTCTTCTTGATATTTGCATAGCTATCCACTTCATCTTTACTCAATGGATAAAAAAGGCCACACCTTTGAATGTTTGCATGCTCAAATGACTACTTGGTGGACTGTTCCACTTACTGGAATAATTCCCCTATAGATATTTTTGTATCTCATGTAGCTTTCCTTCTTTTCTATTGCAATTTGAGATCTCAAGCTATCTTCTTACCTTTAGAAGTCTCTTTCATCTCTTCCTTCAACTATTCATTGAGTTTTGTCTTCAGGTTCCATGCCTTAATTGAAAATAAACAGGCATTTCATTACCCTAAATTTGACATCCACAGGGGTGTCATGGTCACTTATTCACTTGAAATAATTTGAACCTTGAACCTTTGAGGTGCATTTATTTAATGGTTCAATGGTTAGGATGGTCATATCGCTTCTTTGGTTCAGTCGCTTCCCTTCCCCTTCGGTTGAACCATCTCTTCGAACATGTCTCTAGAATCTTCCGCTTCCTTCCTTCGCTCGAAGCTCCCTTTTAAACTTTGAAATTCCTTAAACCTTTGAACCTTTGAACTTTGAACTATTTTAGTTCAAGGTTCAATAGTTCATTCTCTTTCTTATAATCCTTTGGCCCTTTGAAGTTTTTGGATCCTTTTCTTTTCTATTGAACTTGTTGAACCTTTGAACTTTGAACCATTTTAGTTCAAGGTTCAATGGTTCAATAGTTCAACCTTCAATCTTCAAAGCCTTCTTTTATTTAAGTGCGCCAAACTTTATTGAACTCATTGAACCTTCAAACATTTGAACCTTTGAACTCTTTTGGTTCAAGGTTCAATGGTTCAATGGTTCAATCTTTCTTCTTCGAAGTCCTCTTTTCATTAAGTCTTTCAAAGCCGTTGAACTTTTTGAATTAGTTAAACTTTAAACTTGCCAAAGCACTTAACTCTTTTAAGTTTGTTGATGTCTCTGAACCTTTGAACCTGTTGAACCTTTGAACCTTTTGGTTCAAGGTTTAATAGTTCAATGGTTTAATCTTTTGATTGAACCCTGTCAATGGACCTTTTGGTTGAACCTCCATGTTGAACCAACCTTGAAATTGCCAAAGTGTTGGGAGCTTAAATCTTTGTGAGAGCTCGCCTGTTGAAGTTGTTGAACCTGTTGAACATGCGAGTCCCTTAGTTGGAAAAGCTTGAATAATTGAAGAACTTGGATGCTCAGAACATTTTTTGAAAAGGGAAGAGAGAATTTTGACCTACAGGACCAAAATAGTTGATATGTTGTCTCCAAAAATGAGTGACAGATTTTGGGAACAATAGGACAATAGTGCTAAAAGTGGATAGTAGTGTCCCTGGTGCTATAATCCAAGTTTGGTGCTACTATCTTGAGTATACAAGACCTAGGGGATTGATTTGTCTTGGAAAGAGTAGTATGGGTGAGTTAGAACAAAGTTTGGAAGGATACATATGATTGAGAATAAGTGAACATAAGCCTAAGAGGGTCATGAAATCAAGCATGAGGGACTTAAGGTTTGGGTGTCATTAGCCATGCTCAAGTTACCAATTTTTGTATTTCATATGACTAAATTTTTCCCCTTTTATTTTAGTGATGCAATAAAGCAAAATAATAGGATAAAAGAAAAATAGAAAGCATATCTAGACTTACCTATAACAGTGAAGCTCATGAAGATATGTGATGTTGGGTGTGTATAGAAAGAGCATGTTGTGAAGTATTAATTTATTATGATGATGAGTGATGCTTGATTACAATGAGTAATACTAGAATGTGTGTTGTACCAAGAGTAATATCATGAATCAAGCTGAGTGCTCAATTCCCCAAGAGTTCTCAAGAATTAAAAGATTAGCCCTCTAGCTCCATCATCACCTAGTAAGTGAATCTAGGTTGTATTTCATGTTTTGATAAATTTTTTGACTATGTGTCCAATCCCTTTTAATATGTGGCTCAATAATACAAAGGATAGCTAGTCCTTTGGCTCCATCATTGCCCCTTGAAGTGAATCTATGTACTGATACTTGTATGAAATGTATGTTATATGAGATGGATCCTAAAGCCCATAAATTTACTATGATCTAATAATTCTAGCATGGATAGATGAGTGTATACTAAAAACTAGGCTACTCTTAGCCACTCTAAAAGATGGAGATTAGGCTTGTATGAAAGCCACTCTAAACTGATGTACTAGACTTGTATGAAAGCCACTCAATAAATTGAGAACTCAAGAATTTAGGCTTGTATTAAACCCATTCCAAAATGATTCCAACCATCTATAGATGGAATAAGGCATGCAACTAATGAGAATGTCTAGGTAATGTTGAACTCATAAAGAAAAGAACTAAATGTGTCATGCACATTTCCCCCAATCACCGATGTCTTAGACATGGATTCTGATATGAAATTTTTACCAATTTCCCCATCTAAAAATATAAGTGAGATCTATCATGTCATGCATGATTAACCCTATATCTAGATTCTCTAATAAAAGCTATATTAAAACTATTGATTTTGGTCTGAATTGTAGTTGACAAAATTGTAACTGAACTTACCTTTCTATTTGTTTCTAGAAAATATGTTTTTCTTTCTATTTGGAGATGAGTGAAAAAAATGGAAACTAATGGAACCAACACTATTATCCAATTTAGGTGTTATTTTCTAGGGCCAAATTTGGTAAATTTTCTAGATTATTGACTATTTACCTATTCTATTCTGACTATTTTGATGTTTGGTTGTTGTTATGGGTGTGCTGAACGTTGTTATTTTGACCATTATGAGCTCTGATCTCTAAGATAAAACTCCTATTTATTACCTCCTCTTCTAAGGATAGGAATGAAAACCCTACAATGACTGTCCTCAAAAGAAATATCCCTACAAGTGTGTTATGCAATAAAGATACATGATATATCAATGATAATCAACAAAATATCTGAAGATATAGCATGATTTGTATTGAGAGATTGTTATATCAACAAGAGTATGCCCAGATGGATATAATAATGTAATAAAATGTGTAATTTATTGAACTATAAATGAAAGTCTAGTTAGTTGTTAGTTTTTATTTAGAGGGATGGAGCATGATGTCCATCATGGAATCCAAGAAAGCAAGATAAATCCATGATGTGAATCATGGCATTGAAAACAATGAGAAGAAAATAAATAATAAGAAAACAAGGTAGGAAGTAAGAAGCATAAAATGATGGCCAAGGGGCCAAGAAAACAAGGGACATGGTCACATGTCACTCAAACTAGAAAGAAACCATACAAGGCATGTTCAAATGCTACATACACATATAATTAAAACAAGTAAAATTAGCATGGAAGCCACAATCATATATGGGAGTATAGGAAATGTAAATTGGTAAATGTCATAAGGCACATGAATATAAGCAAAGTAAATTAGAAAATGTCTTGAGTCACATATAGGAGACAAACAAGAACTATGAAATGCAAATAATCTAGCTAAACTAAGAAAGAAAAGAAAACATGTAAGGAACTGGAAGTATAGTGACATCTAACTAATCAAAGAAAGAGGGAAGGTATGAAATACATGTCATTACAATACTAGGTATATGCTAAGAAATACACAAGTGTTATAAACTAATGAGTGTACATAGAGTAATTTGTGTAAGCAAGTAAGTAATGTACATCAACATGATAAAATAATTTGTGGTGTAGGAATGACATAACCTAGATGGTATAGTCATGTATAAGATGCCCCCAGTGGGTATTTATATCAATTTGTGTCTCGATGTATAAGTAGGAAGCCCCCTCAATGGCTAGAGTGAATCAATCAAAGAGCTATATCTCACTACACACACTCAAAATAAGATCAACTGAAGCATGGTAATGTAGATAAATCGATAAATAATAAGCATAGAATAGTAAATATATGTCTATCATGGTCGTATGAATTTAAATAATGGATGATGCATACAATCAAAATGTTTTTGGTGTTTTTGAATTATTTTCATGTTTTGGTATTTTTAAATATTTAAATGTTTTTGAAAGTTTTTGAGTTATGTACAATCAATCATAAGAAACTATGTACAAGAAATTGAAAAGGTCTATGTACAATCAAGAATAGGAGACTACGTATAGGTAGTACTAGAAAAGGATGATACTAACCAATAAGTCTCATGGAAGACTCCCTATCACGGTGTCCTATATCAAGGAAAGGAATTGTGCATGATCATGAAGAATGATGAAAATGTTGAGACTGTGGCTCTGAAAGATGTATATGTTGTAAATGCTCTAAAGTAGAAACTAAGTGTGGAGTCCCTCTATAACACTAAGAAATGGATGCAATTGTATGGATTTTAGGGACCCATTTAATGGTAGGAGAAGTCCTATGAACATGTGATTTATAAGCAAATGCATGATATCTCAATGATATAATCCTGGGTGTCAACACTGTAGTTAGAAGCTGTCTAGAATCGTAAAGATATGGAAGTGTATGAAATCTCTATGCTAATGATGGATTCCTCAACTGTGTCTAAATTAGAGCTGGAAGAGGAACTATAACTGAAACTGGAGGTTGAACTAAAACTAGTGATTTTACTATAGAAGATGGCTTTGAAGTTGGGAGTGGTAACTCATATGGAACTCCACCAACTATAACAACTTGATTAGCATGAATTAATTTCATGAATTTATGAACTATAAAAGGTACTAATCAAATTTTTTGGATCCATGGGTGACAATGTAACATATCAAAAACTCTTGTACTTAGAACTATAGTGAATGATGTGACCACATGTGTTAGGCTAACCTGTAAAGGAAGTATGATCTCACCCAATGAACTATATATGTACCCACTAAATCCAATGATAACTATGTATGTTGGTGTAATATCCTACTCTAAATATCCCAAATGTTGTAATAATGTCATAGTACACATGTTCACACTAGATCCATTGTCTATGAGAACACTATGAATAGGATGATTATTAATGTAAACTTTGATAAAGAGTTCATGATAATCTATATCATCCTTATTAATCTCCTTTTTTGAGAAGGAGATAGAAGCTATAGCTAAAACTCTGGAATTATATACACCAATCATGTTTCTCAAAGGATGTGTCTCAACTGAAGGTTCCCTATATGTATCTAGTGGCGGATGTGTATGATATGCATGGTGAACCCCTGATGTGTCCCCTATTTCTTGTTTAGAATGTTGTGGAAAAGGATTTGAAAATATTTTCAAATCTTTAGCTTATGCTTAATTTTCTTGAGGAGGCTCAACTAAAGTTCCAAGATCAATTTGATTACCATCTATTAAATCCTGTATCTTGTGTCTCAAATTGATGCATCTATTTTTTGTATGACTTGGTGCCCTATGAAAATCAGAAAATGCATGCTAATCATATCCCCATGGAAGAGGATTTATTGGGTCAACTTCTCAAATAAGAGGGAGAGATGTGATGTTACATTCTAATAGCTTCTGTAAAACTCTAGCTAGAAAAATTGGTAGATTGGTGAAGGTTCGCTGAGGAGGTATTGATAAAACCACTCATTGAGGGGGAACTAAAGTTGCATTAACTATAGGTTCACTTTGAATCTTGTAATCATAGACCTTTTATTTTTATGGGAATTTACTATTAATCTTGTTTGTTGTGTCTAAGATACTTGTGTACTTGAGTTTTCCCATTGAAATAAACTTGAATTCTCTTTCCTTTAGTGTGTGACACAATTCAATGAAGGAAGAGAATCTTTTGAACATAATTGATTCATGAAAATTTGGTGGAAGAATCTATTTGAATAGATCATGTAACTCTTGGTCAACCATGGGGATAGTCATCTTAGCCAATATAGGCTTATATTGGAGAACATAATCTATGAGATACTTATTTCACCATTGTTTTTGTTTTGCAATTTGAGCATATGGAACCTCATCACCAATGTTAATGCTAAAATGAGCAAAGAACGTTTTGGCTAAAGGATTGAATGCATTGATCGATTGATTTGGTATATTGTAGAACCATTGTAAAGCATAATCCTCTATGCTTTGTGGAAATAACTTGGTAAGTAGCCAATCATTGGGTACATATTTCAAGCATGTTACATGAAAGGCTCTGAAATGTGTCTCTAGATCACCCTTGCCATCATATAGAGTAAGCTTGGGTTGAACAAAACCTTTTGGCAAGGGTGTAGACACAATGTTATGTGCCAATGGTGTATGTAGTAGAGCAAAAGAATCCAAAGCCTACATAGGTCTAGAGGCACCTTGATCAAGATGTAGCACCTTAGATTGAAGATATTTTATCTCTTACATAAGGGATGTTACATCAAGAGACAAAGATGTACTAGTTGTATATGGTGGCATAGAGGTAGGTTGGGATGCTATAGGGGGTTGTTGACACAGTTTCCCTCGTAGTGTCATGTGCAACTAGTTGCTCTGTGGTTGGAGAAGATTGACCATTGTTCACTCTTTGTTCTTCTTTTTGTAGTATTTTAATCATGTCATCTTGCATGTCAGGGTGTTAAGTTAAAATTTCTTGAAGTTCTCTTTGACTAGTTTAATCAAAACTAGTATATTGGGCTATCGGTAAAATAGGAAAACAAGTTGAAATTTGATTGAATTTTTTTGCAAAAGTTTGTAATAGGCAAAGTGTGATATAAAGAAAATACTGAATATAGGAAATGTAAAGTCCTAAAAATAGTAACTATAAGTTTCATAAAAAGAATATGAATCTTACAAACATGTAAGGTGATACCTCAATAAACAAATAGGAACTAGTAGATGCAACTAGGGTTTGAAAGATGATTACTTGAGCAATTTACTATGAAAATTTGAAATTGAAAGTGAATTTTTGAGTTATATATGCAAGTAAAAAATCATAAATTTATTTAAAAATTAGTGACTTAACAAGACCTAGTAGATGCATCTAGGGTTTTGAAAAATAAAATATTTTTCATAATCACTATTGATTTTTGAAATTTGAATGGATTTTTTGATTTAAATATGCTAGTAAAAATTTAGAAAATGATTGGAAAATTATTGGAAAAATATTGGGACCTATTATGGGCAACTAGGGTTTCAAAGATTTTTTTTAAATTACTAAAAAAATTTAAAATTTAATGCTAATTTATGATTTTATTATGCACGTAAAAAATCATAAAAATATAGGAATAATTAGTAGGAAATTTACCCTAGGGTTTCTAGGTTTTTATGTGCAAATGAAGTAAGTTGGGTTCACCAAATGATTTAAAAATATTAGGAATATTGGGGTTTTATTCCTAATTTAGTTAAAGGGTCTGAGTAGTAAAAAAAGTAACTAAATAAACAATAACTAAGCTATTGATTTATGTTAATTAATTACAATTTGAACTTTTCTAAAAATAGTAATAAGGAGAAGAAAACAAAACTTAGCTAGAAACTCATTGATCCAACTGAGATAGAGGTTGGAATTCACTATGTAATACTGAGACACTGTCAAAAATTGAGATCTAAAATTCATTTAGTGATTGGATAGGAGCACTAGAATTGAACAGTAGTAGCACTGGTGCTATAGTCCACCTCTACCACTATTTTCCTAAGGATTTGAGCTTTCTGGGTTTTGTTTAGTATGTATGTGTGACCCTATCTATGAAGTTTTCATATAGATAAGTCTATATAGTTCATTGTAGAGAATATTATTTCTTCAAACCCTATCTTCCATTGTGTTTTGACCAATTTTGAGCAAGAGGGGGGTTAGTGTGTGTAAGATACAATAGACATGCTTCACACCTTGTATATAGGCACGTTGCCTACAAACCAATACTCTGAAGAGGGATAGATCCATATGTAGTTTTACCACTTGATGTGCTTTATGAAATTATGTATATGAAGATGTAGAATGCTAAAAAAGATGTGCTTGAGGTGTCTAGGGACTAGTCTAAGGGCTTGAATGAGCTTGTAGCTGTGTTGGCTGGCTATATGTAGAGAATAGGGAAGATTTTTGTTAGTATTCTTTCTTGTATTCTTGCTTGCTTAGTGATATTTTCCAACCCTTTCCAAATAATCTTTGAATGGGATTTTATAGGGATCTATTGGTCATGGGTTTAATGTACTCACATTAGGACGACAAGGAGAAGGATGGGGAATCGAAATAAATTAACCACTGGGGCCAAAAATGGATAGTAGTGGCACCAATGTTATAGTCAAAGTTTGGTGGTACTATCCTAAGTAGATGGGACTTGGGGAGATTGATTTGTCTTTGAAAGAGTATTTGGGGTGAGTTAGGACCAAGTCTATAAGGCTACAGATGACTAAGAATTAGTGAAAATATGCCTAAGAGGGTCATGAAAGAAAGCATAAGGAACTTGAGGGTTGGGTGTTATTAGACATCCTTAAGTTACCAATTTTTGCATTTTATATGACTACACCATGTAAGTTGTCATGTTAGTAACTTTTTTCATGATCCAATTTACGAACAAAGGTGAGGTTCACACCTCGAAATTGGACCCATATCTATGGGCATTAGTTTATGATAAGGTAAATCCATTTGATGAGGCTTTAGTTATCTCCTTGTGGGGACCTATGGGTTTAACCAAGGATCCCACCAATAAATCTTAGTTTATCAAGGATGAATGGTTTGACCCTACTGAGTATTAGTTAGCATTCATTCCTCTTAGACCCATTACATGCTCTTTTATGCCTCTTTATTATTCCTCTCTTTCTTCACTCTTTTTGGTCTCTCATCTTTTTAAATATATCTTGATTCATTCTTGTTGATTTGATATTCCATTATGATAGAATATTACCTACACATTTAAAAACTAATTTGGTGACTATATTGCTATTCCCAATTATTTATATCTCATTGTGGCTTGTTCCTAGCTTCTATGATTGGAATTTCACCCAAATTATGCACTTGGATTTGGATTTTAAACTCTTGCATCCTCTTTCTCCACCTCTTCCTTACTTATGGACACTAGACTGGACAAGGCTTTCTATTGCATCACAATCTTCCTCCATAACCAAAACAAATTTAGAATCCTAGTTAGTATAACATATGCATTATTATTTTGACTTTGATCTAAGGGCACTTTGCTTGTAAGGTGGAACTCATTAGTTGGTGTATTAGTGTATATGTTAGGGTTTAGTGTTTTTAATGTTATTTTAGCTTCAGTTGAACATGTATTAGATTATATTTATTAAATTTATGTAACCTCTTCCTTTTAAAACATATTTTACTTTAAAATCATTCTTCATTTACTAGATTTGCATGCTTTTTATTCATATATGCTGCCCGGTAGTGCTAGTTTGTTCAAATGGCATAGCTTTCTTACTTAAATTTCATTGATTTACTCCCTTTACTACTTGATTTAATGTGGTTATACCCATTAGATATTTTTGTGTCCTTTTTGTGCTCAATCATGTTAACCCTAACTTAGTTTACAAGTATATCTATATCTTGGTGCAAGCTAAAAAATAAGATAGCTTCTATAGTTCTCTAGTATCCTATAGTGCCATTGAGACTAGTAAGTGTTTGATTAGTACCATGTACACCCCCTTTTCAAACCCTAGTATATCTATTTAGATTCTTGGAGATATAAGCTTCATACTTCTAGATCTATTTAAAAATAGTATAGGTATCCGTTATATTTAAAATATCCATGGCATATTTTTAAGATAATGATGCATCAAAAATATTATTTTCCTAACATATGGGGTATATTAATGTTATTTTTTTAATGGCTGATTGTATCATATATCTTCATCCCTCACCTCAAAGGGGGAGAATATATATGGGCATGTTTTAAAAAACAAATTTAAGTGAACTTGATTGAACTTAATCAAACTTGAACAAATTTATATACTTAAATTATCAAGAATTAAATTTGGTGTGGGTGACTCCCAGAGAAGATTTATATGTGTTTAAACACCTAACAAAATTATATCTATGGAATCATATTTGTTGTGACATTTGGAAAAAAGATCAACTAGTTTTATTTACTCCTTTGCTATCGTTTAAAAATTTAATTATTAATTTTTTTAAATATTCAAAAGTTAAAAAGTTAAAAATTCAAAATTAAATTATCTATCATGAGCACTGATTACTTATATCATTTGAAACTTGTGTAAGGTACATCAAAATATGTGAATTGAGGCTTATATCAAGAGTGCATTAAAAACACCTTCATCCTTCCCCAATTTATTAGAGGTGTATGTTTCAAATTTATTAATTTCATAATATGATACACACATGAATTCACTCATTTTATAATTCCCACATAAAATTTGGGGCAATATGTAGACAACCAAATTTGGCACAAGACCCTTATTTTTAGTTTCTTATTTTCACTTTATTATATTTGGAAAAAATTTAAATGTTATCTTGTTTTTTTTATCCATTACACTTTCACTAACATCCCTATTTATCTCTTGAGCCCAAAAATCATTATCTGAAACTTATAAAAAAATATGAGCTAACATTATTGGACTATACATCACTTATTAGACGAATCTAATTTTAAAATAAGGCTTATGTCATCTTTAGGTTATATTTATTCTCTATGCAATTTTATCTAAGTCAGACACATTCCCAACATGTGTTTTCATTTTTCTCATGTAATCCCTTCTACTCATTGTTCATTGATTTTTTATCTTTAATATTACCACTTATCAATTCTAAATTAAACTAACATGCATAACATTTTCGAGATCAACATGTATATACTAGGTCAAACCAAGCCATTTAAGAAAAAGAGGAGATAGGAATCAAAATATAGACAATTTATATCAAACAAAAATATTAAATGTCAATACTTAAATCAAATCATCAAACACACTTGAAATTATTTGAGTTACATCTCACACACATGAAATAGAGTTTTTATTATTGGTCTCTCATTATTATCCTTGTACTAAATTATTGTATCATCTTTCATATAGTTTCATTAATCATTTATATGGAAAAAGGGTTAAAATTATCGCTCAAAGTATTCTTATTCACACTCTTACAAAACTACATGAAAGTCTAATTTTGAGATGTGGGATGCGTAGTTCAATGTTAGTTTTGATGTTCCTAAATCCATAACTATTTGTTTGTTTTTAAGTGTTTAGATAGGTTAAAGAGGAAGAAAATTGAATCTATACATTGTTTAAATCAAAATATTGAAGTGTAGGAAAATAAACAAATATACACTTTTATGTCAAAGAGTAGGAACTAAGTGATATAAACAATCACTCTAAATTTTTTTGTCTATATAAAAAAATTTAGGTATGATTATTCCTTAATCTTAAGTACTTACTTTTCATAGCCTAGTTTCATTTGTTTCATTTTTCATGTTTACTTGAGCCCAACTAACTATATAAATCTAAATTTTTGTTTTCATGGATGTATACTTAGATATATTTAATTTAATTAATATTTTTATATTTTGAGTAAAACTATAATTAGGGTAAATAATTTTCACTAATACACCTATATATATTCTTCTCAAATTAAAATCAAGACCTTATTGGTATGCAAGTTGATGCATAGAGGATGAGAAATTGTATTAAATGAGACATAAAGGCCAAGTAAATGACCAAAGGGATGCAAAAAATAAGTAGTTATAATAATAATTTATTATCCTATTTAAAGGCCATAAAACCACAAAACAAATAGGGAGACATAGGGGTAATCAAAGAGGAGAAAGAAAATAAAGAAAGAAATTAGAAAATAGGGCCCATATTAAGGAAATTTCCATGATAAGAACCAAATATGAACTAATATTAAACACATACACAAGTACCCTAATTCAATGCAATTTGTTAACTAGAACTACCACTACACCAAAATTATCTGTCAGAAAAATTCCTTGCTTTTATGTGTGTGTACTTGTCGAAGTAAAACAAATAATTGTACCTGGAATGGATCATATAAGATTTTTTCAGCAAAACCCTTAATATTTATTTAATTAAAATATTAAATAATAATGAATTGAAATTGAAAAATGAGATTAGAGTTTACCTTATCCTAAAATCTTGCTCATACAACTTATAAAAAAATATGCCATGTACTTGAAATATACACAAGCATCTTGACTACCATTATGAGAATTCATGAGGATCTAGCAACAAGCCTAAATGATTATGTGTCTAGAGTATTAAACTTGAATGCCCTTAAAACACATGAAATAACTTTCAATTGTGTCATTATAAACTATAAATCAATGAACTATTGAAACCAATAAGAGAAAATAAAAATGGGAACGAATATATCTAGTTGTGTAGAAACTATAAAATCATCTCAATGGAATATATATCATATATGAGTATGGGTATTTTTGAGGAAAATAAGTAAATTATGACTTATAAATCTTTGGGACCATTTTGTATCATCATTTAAATAAAGGTTAAAATAATTGGATAATAATCATAATATGATAATAATCACTACAATTATGTAAATTCCCATTTGAAGTGTGAAATGAACCTTTGAATCACATATCTTAAGATAAAATAATTATTTTTACCATGTATAAAATATGAATTATAAAAATGTTGATATATAAAATTCTTTGTTATAATCATAAAAATATGTCATCATGAAAACACAAATGTATCACGATACCTTAACCTATGCATTTCTATGTCTAAGTCATATAATTAACTTATCACCATGAGGGTACATATATAATAGGTAACTTGACTTGTGTGTTTGATTGAAATAAATTTAATGAAAATTTAATAATGGGTTGTCCTTATATGTGCAAGATATAAATAGTATAAGCACAATAAAAATAAGGTTGCCACTATATGAGTCAGATATAAGCAATGTAGGCATAAAAAATAGTATTCCCTAACTATGGAAAAAGTATAAATAGTATAATCATAAGAGTATCATGTCATTAATGGTCAATATATAATAAATGAATCAAAATTAATAAAATTCCCTAATACAAGAATCATATAATCAATGAAAAATAATAAATACCATGCCTGAATAGATTCATACTAGAAAGCATGTAAATATAGGAAAATAATCATATATCTAATCAATGAATAATGTGCATATAGTAGTAATGATAATAATGGAACTAGTAATTTATAAATGTAGATTAAATAAAGAAAACAAGGAATGCACATAGTGAACACAACAAGCATGGCATGTGGAAAGTAAACCAGACACATAGTTTCACTCACATATATTAGACAATACATGTGTTATCATGTAAATATAAAAGAAATCAAGCATGTTATGAAAAATATGTAAAATTAAATATAGGAACCTACATTAGTAATAGATAAAATTATATAGGCATGCTAGATAGTAAGCATTATATAAAATACATCAAACACTCTAGAATATAATTTAAATACTTGTATAATAAAGCACAAATCATAACCGAGGCACAAAAAGTATGATAAGGCATGAACATAGATAAAATAAATAAGTATGAAATAAACATGATAGATCAAGATATATAATCACATGAAATCTCAATATGATGAATGTAACCAAGAAATATATAACCTAAAGCACTATTAGTAAGCATTGGCTAGGATGCCCCAAGAGTGAGCATGAGAATGACCATAGTCAATTGTGGATCCATATATATATATATATATATATATATATATATATAGGACCTTCATTTAACTCAATAATACCATCAGTATCATGTTTTCAAATAATGTATGCCTTTATTCAATATGAAAAAATCATAATATTCTAAGTTTTGTATCTATGTGATGTTCAAAGATAAAGGAAAGGAAACCTAAAATTTTGGAAAATAGGTAAGGATAATCAACCAAAAAAAAATCTAGGAAAAAAAAATTAAGAAGAAAGAAGGGAGAGGTCCTTACTAACCTAAAAAATCCATTCTAGCTATACATTACTAGGTAAAAAGGCCTTGGGATATCATGGGTCTTCATTAGAAGGAAGTTTGTGTATGATTTTATAATATGAGATAACAATAAGAGAAAATGGTCACAATAAAATAAATTATCATAATAAAAAAAATGGAGATGTTATAATAATGAAAAATATATATATTAAGAAGGATGCATAACTAATGAAAGAGAAAGAGGAAACTCAAATCACACAAATAAGGAGAGGAACTAAATAAGGAAAACAACATAAAAGAAAAAAAACATATTAAGAGAGAAAATTATAATATCAAAATTCAATCCATAAAATATGGGAATGGTATAAAACTATATTAAGCTAAAGCATATAAAGACCAAATTGTGTAAGGAACACATAAAAGGATAAATAAAAACTAATATTCCAAATATTCTCACACAAAATAAGGAAGACATCAATTCAAGAAAAGCAAGCAAGAAAAGATGATAAATTATTAAACAAAAATAAAAAAAGAATTATGTAAAGTAAATAGGTTGTTGAGATGAAAACATATGGGATTATCAAAAAAGTCTAATTGATAATTTTGGGTGAATCAACATTATATGTAATTGGAAGAAATCATATCGACATGTTCAAGATATGGATGTCTAGGTACCCATTCATTTAAGAAATATAATATATTATCATCCTCAAAATAACCATCACTATAGGAGTACTCAAGATAAAAATCATCATTATAATTATTGTAATCAATTTCATGGAACATAGTTGCGTTTTCTTTGGTATTATCTTGTAAAATAACACTTTTTGATTTGAATATTAATTTTAGAAATTAGATCCCTTACGGGTTATTTATATTGTGTAGGTATGAGTGGTTGTAATAAGATTACTTTGGTAGGGGATGGCTTGGTATGTTAATTTTTATGTTTTGAGGTTTTAGTATTAATGGCTTTATTGGTAGGTTTTTATATAACACTTCATATTGAACTTATGGTAGAGAGTCATAAATAGGGCCTTAAATTGTAATCATTATATTTTCATGAACATATCCTAAATATTGGTGTAATATTGAAGAAATATATATCATTTTTTTAATCCATGTTTTTAAAAAAACATGTCATATGACACATCATGTGGTAATTTATAAAAACAAAGTAATATGGTCTTAGGACCAATTGTGATCAGTAATGTAATGCATCCAAGTAATGTCCAATAATCTAATTATATATTATAAAAATTATGTTTATATCCTCTAGATCTCTATCGGTATATCAAGGACTAGCAATACACTTCATTATCCACATAATTATACTTAAACAACTATAATTCATGATTACATTTATTAATCTCAAATGTATATCAGTGAAGGCTCAAATGAATAATATTCCATTTTTAGAGACATATTTTAGGATTTAATCATCATAATATATAATTTGAGGAGTATAATAATGCATTATATATGCTACACCATCAACTCCATTAATTATATAGTCTTAAAAATCAAATCCATTAACTACATCATCTTAAAAACCATGTGATTATTTTTTATAGGCTATCATATTAACAATTCTTTAGTCTTTAGGTTGAGTGGCATGATAATGGAGAGGATCATAAACATTTTCTTGTGGTAGTTTGATTTTTTAAATAATTTAATGAAATTGATATTCTGACCATCTACATGGAATTTATTATTTTCAATAAGGTTTTAGATATTTTGTTTTAATTTTATGCATCTTCTTGAACAATGCTTAAGGAACATCTAATAGGTATATTATGTATTATCATAACGGTTCTTTTGTAAGGGCCTTGATGTGTTTTATGCATACCACAAGTTGGGGTAATCACCCTATCACTTATGTTTAAGAAGTTGCATTATATTTTTCTCTAATGGATCTTAGTGGTGTAATATGTTGGTATTACAATGCAGCTTCACACCTGTCTTAAAATAACATATGCAATTAAATAACACTTATGTACAATAACTCTTAAAACTCACTAAGACCTAAATATTTATGAAGATTTAAATCCTACTATAAAATAAATGTGATAAAATAAATATATTGAAAAATTAGGGAAGAGTAAGGTATAAAATTTAATTATACCTTCTTTAATATATCTTTTGCTAAAACAAACATTACATGGAATCACTATGAAAATAAATTGTTATTTGTTAAACCTAGTTTGCTAACATGAATTTGAATAAATACAGTTCCTAAGCCGAAGGAATAATTAGAATGTGTGGATATCACAATAATTATTTGGAAAGATGATCTATTATATAAAATATATTTTCACATCTATTTATAAATATATAATAACAACCAAAGTATACTAGTCAAATAATGAGAATAACTACTTCCCAACCTAATCAACACATTCCTAAGAATCATATAGATCTATTAATGGAAACACTAAACTCAGAAGAAATAAATACTTATCTAAGTGAAAATGGGAAAAATATAGATTCTTATCATATCCACATAGGGACTTAGTTAAATGTAACTTATTTCTCCAGATTCCAGCTATAGTTTATTTTTACCTATAATAGAACTATTACATATTATTTATAAATAAAATAAGAAGACTAATACATCACAAACTATTAATTTACCACTAGATCACAACTACTACATCATCTCTGAGAATTGACACAAAAACATCACAACAATATTTACAATTTTCAATGCTCAATTTTAATATTTTTCACCACTATGAAAAATATTAAATTTATAATTAAATGTTATTTTTTGTGATTTAATTTCCTCTCAATATCACAAAAACAACATTATGACAATTTTTACCTATGGATTACATATTTAATCTTATGGTGAATATATCATTGTGGATTAAATAATCCCTTCAAAACTATATAAACAATAACAATGATTATGTGTTGTTTCTTAATTTTATCTTAGGATCATAAAATTAGAATTGTGAAAACATTTACATATGAATTAAAACTTTAGCAATATGGTGAATAGATAACTATGGATTAAATAATCCCCTTGATACTATATAAACATCAACAATGACTCTATGTTATTATTTCCTTAATCACCTATGGACATATTAGATTTATCAAATACAACCTTTATTTACTTATCTCGTTCACTTTATTGTGACCATTTAGATTATAAAATGTGTCCACCACAATTGAATCATGATCAAGGAGTCCAAACTTTAAAAAATAAAATTTGAATGAAGCTTTGGATCTATGATTTTATAAAATCGCCTTAATTTCATTCATGTGTTTGCTCATTTTTTTGCCCAATCACAAATTGGCACACAACATTCTCCCATTCATTCCCAATCAAAAATTTCACATATTTAATTTAAAATAAAATAAGTGGCCATAGTTAGAATATATACAAAATATTAAAACCCAAAGTGGACAATTTATTTTAAAAAATCTATGACCATAAAATAATATAAATTTGGAGGTGAATCATAGACAACAATCCACTAGATTCTAATTCTAAACCCAATCTACCAGTCTAAGAGGAGACATGTGGCATAGTCAAAGGCTCTTAGACTCAATGGTATTATAGACTCAAGAAATATAATAAGGCCTCCATGTAACATGTGAATGCAGACTTGTGTAAATTCAAAATCTAAATTAAATTTTTATGGGTCTAGACTCAAGGATTTGTTTAATACACTGAAAATATTATGTCTTATAATGAGACATATGGAAGATCCATAGAGTCCTAGAGTCTCATTATTCGGCTAATGGAATCACATGATTCAATTCACAGAGTCATGGGATATGTTTTCTTGGGAAATTCCAATTTATAAGACAAAGAGGCCATGAATGACTTAGCCAAATATAAATGGGGTCATAAATCTTGGACACATAAAAGGGGCTAAAAATTAAAGTGAACATAAGGATATTAAATAAAGCGGCCATGATTATAAAATGTGAATTAGTAGTGAACTTTAAACTTAAAATATTATTAAAAATAGCCACCAAAAAAAATAGATTTAGGAATGATTACTAAGTAGTTAATTTAATTAAATTAAACTTAAAACTAAATTCATTATGGAATTATGATTAATGAGGTATAAATTGAGGTATATTGCTAAGGTTATTAAATAAAGTGGCCATCATTATAAAATATGAATTCGTAGTGAAATTTAGATTTAGAATATTATTAAAAATAGCCACCAAAAAAATTAGATTTAGGAATGATTATTAAGTAGTTAATTTAATTAAATAAAACATAGAACTTAATTCATTATGGAACTATGATTAATGAGGTATACATTGAGATATATCATAAATTTTAAAATAAAATGTATCTTGACTTTTAGAGGAGATGATCCAATTTTCTTGGAAATAAATTGGGTGTGTTGGTGACAATTAATGGCAATGTTTACAATAAAAATACTATTAAGTGTTTATAATCCAACATTTCTAGTTTTAACTTTGATTAAAAAGTAATCAATTATTGCAAAAAAAAACATATTTCTAATAAAAATCTGAACATTCATTCCATCTCAATCACATAACAATTGGATTTTCACCTCTCAAAATATCAACAATGCGTGAAAATGATTTAGTTACTTTACCATGAATACTTTTGATACATTACAAGAGAAACCAGTTGATCAAATCTTTTGACATGTATTTATTTGTTTGTTTATGGGAATTATTTATGGGGGTGGATAGGTATTACATTGATTCCATCCAATATTATATAACACTGATAAAGTTACTTTTGTTTCCACTCTAAACCATTATTCAATGTCAACGATGCATCTATAGCCCTAGTGAATATTACTTGAAACACCCTTGTAGGAGATATTTTTTAATCTTACTGAATATTTTAGATTCTTCTTTTATTAATATTTTTAATTTCATTATTTCACAAGGTTTTGGAATCAATTTAGACAGGATATAGGTCAAATCATAACAAATTAGTCATAGGTGATCTTTTCCTTACTTTATCACATTCCTCATGGAAATTTTTCTATAGTGATGTGTATTGGTGACTCTTCATCAATGTAAAAAACAATTTAATTCATGTGAAAATTATGAATTGAATGGCATTTTTATAATGAAAATATAATCATATAAAACATGACACTGGCATTCATTCAAAATTCACTATTTTCTCTAAATATGTAAACATTTTCATATTGATGCCAACTTGTATGGGTTTAAGAAAAATGAATACAATGAAAGTGTAAAAGTGGTTTGATATCTCATGGTTTATTTAAAAAACACAAGTCCTCAGCCAATTCTCCAATGTGTCATGAATAAGTAATAATTACTCTTTTTTCCTCTCAAATAAAATCATAGAAAACACCTAATATAATCACAGTACAATAAATTAATGATAACAAACAGTGTAATAGAAACTACAACAAATATAACACCGAAACTACCATCGATGAAGAAATCAAAATTATTGTGAAAATTCCATTTGATCATTTACAAAGAAATTAAATTTCCTTCCATCTTGCACATAAGTTAGACTTTGGCAATCAGAGGCTCTTACCCATTCTAATACTGCATTATAATTTTGTCAAAGTATGAACATGCATATACGTAATACACACAATATAATTTCAATTCTCAGCACCATAACTTAATATTTCATTGAAAACCACATTACCACTTTTTCCATAAAATGTTTCTATTATTTAGGATACATACATTATCAACTCCCTCAAATCTCTCAGCCACACATTTACCTATTTTTTTCTTCATAAAACCACTAAAAACTTTAACAAATTTCATATTCACCCTAATAAATACTATAAATTATATTTAATTAATTAAATAAATATAATTAGTTGAAATATACGTGAAAAATATGAATTATCAATAAACCATCTCTTCCCAAGCTCATAAAATAGTCTATCAAATCAATTTTGCATCACTTAAAACTTATTCTCCTTATTTGAAACCTTAATCAACTCTCAAACCCCTGAAAGACCTTAAAAAATGGGTACTAAATTTGAATATCTACCTCAATCAAATGCCCATCCATGAAAAATTCAATAACCATTGCTCTATATTCACCTTATGTATTTTGCTTGATATGTTACTATATTTCCTACACTAGATGTACACTTATACATATATATTTTTTAAAAACTCATTGGTATCATCTATATTGAAAATTTATGTGGCATATGTTTATGATAATGATCCTTCAACTATTTTTTCCCACTAACATATTGGGCTTATTTACATTATCTTTTAGGATGAGTGATTTCAACACAAATCTTCATCCCTCACCTCAAAAGAGGGGTATATTTTCAAACATAAATGAAAGTGGAATAAACTTGATCGAAATTAAAAAGTTAAGGTAATTTCTTGATCAATAATTATATTGGTAAATAAGATTATCAAATAAGTATTGGTTATGTTTAAACAATTATTGGAAGTCTAGTTATGATAGCGGATTTATTTTGACATTTTAAGAAAATAAAAAATAGGTGTATTTGTTCATATGCTCTCTTTTCATAATTTAATTTCTCAATTATTCACATTTTATTATCTTAAAAAATTAAAAGTCTAAACTTAAAATATTTATCATGAGCATTGACTAATACATCAAAATATTTATGAATAAATTAATATCTTGAATGTGTGTCAAAAAACCCTTCGCCCTTACTTAGGTAAGTGGAGTTGTATTTTGAAAATTTATTACATCTATATTTTGATACACATGCATGTATTCATTTTAGATATTTCTATCCACACACTCACAAAACTATGTGGAATTATAATTCAAAGCATTTAGAATTTTTATTTTACAATTTCCACTTCAAAGATTGCCTAAATCCATAACACTTTACTTGTTTTGGAATGTCAAGATAGGTTGAAGAGGGAGAACATAAATTTTAGACATTTTTTTCCAAAATATAGTGAAACTCAAGTATAAAATCTTAAAATATGTATCATAGTACTAACATTAAATCTTCATAACCTTAAAAAATATATACTTGACAACATAAGGATAGACTTGGTGAGCATCATTCTAACCATCGTGTGTTTATACAAGATGAACATGTGGCCTATGTGATAATTCTAAAAAATAGTATCAGAATCCTTTATTTTAAGAGAAACATCTAGAGAGTCTACGTAATCATTCTAGAGATTTACATTTCCTAAACAACAATCAAGTTTGATCATTATTTAACCTTTTTTACTTAATTTGCATAAAATAGTTTTCTTTATTACATTGGTCATGTTTAATTGAGCTTAACTAATTTGATAGATCCAAATTATTTATTTTCATAGATGTATGATTAGATCTATTTTATTGTAATTATTGTATTATTATGTTGTCTAAAACCAAAATAATGGTAAACATAAATGGTGAATCTTTATTATTTCGATCACTCAACCTAGGATTTTTCAAATCCACTTTCCCTTAGGACTTATTGATTTCTCATGTTTTCATATTATAGTTTTTATTTTTATTTACCATTTATATCAATAGGTTCCTATACCTTTTTTAATTCATTGATTGATTTTCATCTAGGGTTACATTAACAAAATAGATGAAAGTGTTAAATCTTTCTTCGATTCTAAATTTAAAAATATCACATTTTCCAAAGATAAAAACATTAATGATTGCATTATTAAAATTTAAAATAAACATTTGTTACAAGCCTTAAATTCATTTATGAAATTATCCATAAACCTAGAAAATTCATAAATGAATCTATTTCTCATGTAAACATGCCTAGGCCTAGTATTTATGTTCTTATTTCTTCTATGCTTCATAATAAGTGTTTGACATCTACTCCCATGTAAATTGGTGTATGTTCCTCCATCATCAATGGAAAGACTCGACCTTTAAACAAACCTATCAAGAGTACATCCATTTATACTATTTAGAGAGTCATTATGATGCATGTGATAAGTAATTTGAAAAGATAATTGTGTATTTCATCCCTGGAGCAATAAATATTTAAATCTAACATGGAAAAAAATATGACTTATATTTAAGGTTAGTTTTATTGGCCTATATATAAATGAACTTGGGTTACTTTTGGTGAAACTCTAAGTTTGTGTTTTGAAATTTTGGTGAAATTTATTCGATGTTATTTAGGTGAGTAGGAAAATCAACAAGAGAAACATCATGTGAAACAGAAGGCATGCTGATGTGAGACTATATAGAAAACCCACATATGAGTATTAAAATATTTCTATGGATGATAGGTCTTTCTTGTCAAATGATATATGTGTTATTACATGATAGCTATGCTATCACTCAATAGTTATGTCAACATTTGATAGTTATACTATCACTCAATAGTTATGTTTTTGTTCAATAACATTTGAAAAAAAATAATGCCATTTGAAAACATTATTATCTCTCAATATTGGAATTATCCTATGATAGCTATGTTTTTAAATGATAGGTGTGTTGTCGAATAACAATGATGTTGCTAGATGATAACTGTGCTACCAAATGCCAGTGATGCTATGAAATTCAAATTGTGTTGTCAAATGATAGTTGTGCTACTGAATGATAGTTGTGCTAGGTGATTATTTTTTTGTGATATTTATTTATTGATGAATTCCAACTACCTATAAATACTATTGAACAACTTCATTTTTCACTCTTGTAACTTGAAACCTCCACTCTGACTTCTTAGAGACATAATTCCGTACAAATCAAATTATAGCCTAAGAAATAAATACCACCCATAGCATAATAGCTACCCCAATATCATCCTCATTGAAATTAATATATAATAATATCTTGTGTCCATAGATACTTTTAATATTGAAACAACACTATGCATGCATAGACTAGGTTGACAAGTGCAGTTTTAATGGGCTTGTCAAGATGCCCTAGTACAAAATAGGCACCAATTTACTCAATTTTTTATTTATAAACTATGACCACGTGGAGTTCATCTTCACCAAGAAGTTGAAATCACATTTTTTTCTAATTAAGGGTCAGCCGCAAAGGCATCCATCCCTTGACAATGATCCCCCACATACATGTTAACCCTGTGACCACCCATGACTCACTAATAGACCAAGAAAAGAAGTATTTGGAGTCTTACTTTGACCTTTCAATCGAGGGTTCATACTATTTAATTAAATTAATATTATTTTCATTTAAAATTTGTTTTATAATTTATACCTTTACTAAACATCCTTAATAACATATTTGATTTTTTTTACATGTGGACAAAAACACAAATATAGTTGGGGCCACCTTATACAATTTGTAAATAATCATTTTATTTTGTACATGATATAATTCTTTCAAGATAGAATTGTACTGAAGGGAAGAACATCAAACATTTTAATCTAGGATATGGTCTACATCCTGTGTACTCTAACTCATCAACAATTTGATTAATGTTTGTATTTTTGAAACAAGATTATCAATGATTTAAAATTTTATCTTACCATTTATAATTTTAATTTTACATGTACCAATTATATTATTACTTTGTACAATGAGGCATTTCACCAATTATAAATGGAGAGTATGAATATCCCAACTACCCTTCATGAAAAAATGAAACTCAACTCTCTTTCTGTTGTAGAATAAGACATAAATTAATGTTTTCAATTGAATCTTAAATTATTGAAAAATTATTTAATGTAATTTATTTGATTGAACTAATAATCTCCTCTTTAGAAAAAATTATGCAACTAATTTTAAAAAGACAAGCAACGATAAGAGGTCAATAACCCACTAAGACCTCTAGAGAATCAGACATGGATACAGAATCATACCCTCATACATTGACCATAAAAAAAAGGATGCATAGTTATATTATGCCTCCACCTAATCTAGTTGCACCAATCCAAACTTAAATCTACTCTCTGTTTCCATTAATACCATTGTCTTGATCACATTATTAATAATTTCATTATACATTGTAGTTATGTTTTATTTGATGCATGTTATTTTTACAACATCCACATAATCTTCCCCCAAATATTCCCAACAAAAACATCCAAGTATTAGGTTGTAAGAGAGATATTCAGAGCATCTTCAACATCAAGGTATGCTCTTATCATTTTTTCTGCAATATAATTATTAAATATTAAAAAAATCTCATTTAATATTTATCTTATCTCTTTTTCAATTTATAGGGACCCATTTTCAAATTCAAAATTTTGTTTAGTGAATGTTTATCATTCCTAGCCCCAAGTAGTGGCACCATGCATTTGATAATGTCAAAGTTTCCAAACATTTATCTTCATGGTCTCCCTAGCTCAAGAATCACCATTTACAACAAATAGACCTTGATGATGAGTTTTTGTGGATAGAAAGTCATGATCATTATAATTTTTTAAATACCTATGATATGATTCAATAATTGTATCAGAGTGGGGGCAGAGGTTGGTTCTCAATAGTTTATGACACCTAGATCTCCATGGTCTAGCTCAACACCTCCCAATCTTAAGATTCCTAAGACTGATGATGAGTTTACCAATTTGACTTTAGATAATAGATTGGTGGATAATAACAGTGAATATGTAAAATAAAATTTTCTTGGTGAAATTGAGTATTTGATAATATGGGAGGTAAGGAGTAAAGTTTTGATTTAGGAAATAAATGACCATTTTCACAATCACTCCCAACATAACCAATTATTAAAATTGGTTGAAATAACATTTGAATTATTGTTAATCAATTATCCTATATTAATACATTATTAGTGTGATTAGAATGAGATAACATTTAAATATCTACTCCATGATATGTGGGAAAGATTTAGTAATAAATTAATATGATACCTATGAGAAGGTTAATTTATAATTCTTATTGGTTTTTAATTTGCATAATAAACAATTTGACTATGAATAACTAATATTCTACTTCTAATATTGTAATGTGATAAATTTTATAATACTTGAATTATCACAGACAATAGTTTGTAATAAATACAAAAATATCACAATTACTAATGAATTAGATTTGAATGTTTGAGTTTAGAATACATGTAAAAGTAAAAATTATGTACCTCAAGCAATCATGTTATAGCTTGTTCTTCAAAGATATCATTTGTATCTACATTTTTAGAGGCATTTTGATTATCAAAATTAACATCATCTCTATTGGTGGTTGTATTCATGACACCACTTTTTTAGTTAGTGAACTCTAATTTTCAATCACTCTTTCATAAGGAAACACATCCATGGGATAGTAGGAAACTTGAAGCCTCAAACAATTATCTAGATTTTTGTCCAATATATTCCAATGTTTGGATTTAACAAAAGATAATGCACTAAACACGCTTTCATCTTCCATAGATCCAAAAATAATTATTTTTTAGTGTTCATATAATCAAAAATATTTGTTGATATTTTCCTCTAGGACATTATTGGGCTAAATTTATTTTCATAGCCTCATAATAACACCACTTTCTATTGGTTCATTTAAAAATAAAAATTGATCAATCATTGTAAGTGTAAAGTGTTGATTGGGATGTTATAAAATCCTTTTATAAAATACCTTTAATTTCAACTGCATTGATCCCCATAGACTTGCAGAAATGCTTAATGAGACTACCCATGTATTTGACAAATAAATTACTTGTTAATTCTTCACCATTTATAGTGTTCCAAAATATTGGATTCATCACTCCCATGGCTTCAAGAAAGTTATTCATTTTAAAATGATCTTGAATTTTAACAGATAGGCTTTCTAAAATATTTCTTAATTTCAATCACATCTCATAAGTGACAATATCATATAGTACTCATGTTACATGGACTTCAATTTTTTCTCCCACTAAATCAACATGTCTTTAGAATGTGTGTATTGGTTTCTTCTTGCCATTAACAATGATGCAAACATGTTCATTAATATTAAACTTCAAATATTTATTAGGGTCTTTAATATCTATTAAAATTGGTCAGCTACTAAATATATGGCCTTGAAAATAGATTTATGAGAAGTATAACATATCTAGAGATTGACAAACCTATTTTCTCAACCAAATGAAGTCAATAATAGATATAAATATGTCTTATGCATGTTTCATAAAACATTGCATTTCTCTCAACAAAGTATAATACCACATAATGTCAGTAAAGTTAAATCTATTAAATGATACAACAAATGTCTTGCCTTATCAACTTATATGTGGTATTTAATAATAAAACTTGCTAATGATGGATATTCTTAGAAAATTTTGCATGTTGCCTCATACACAGAAATCTATCTAGTATCAACATATTTTATTTTATTTTTATTCCCAGTCACTGCAATCATAAATTTTTAAAACTCTAAACATATTTTTTCACTACTTGACATGTATTCATGTAAGTAACAGATAAGCTCCTCCATTTTTATGACATTTTCATATGTGATAACAATATTGTAATGAAGATTCATTTTATGATCCATGTAATGAATTGTAATCATATATATGGAAATTATTATTTGTAGTCAAACAAAATGACCATTTATATATCCTTGCATCATAAATGTGACATTCACATAGACTAACATGGTAACTATAACATATTCATCCATCCTAGCTATATCCCTAAAATTAGAAATATTAAATTTGTAAACTATTTCAAAATTTCAATTTTTAGTCATTTTATGTATAGCTAATAGAAGAGGTTGCCTTGAATGGTTATGAAAAGTATAAAAATGAATGCAAACCCATGATGTGTTTTCAACTACTATGACCTCATCAATTGATAGCAAAATAAACCATGCATTTTTTAATTTTTATTTTAAATCCTCCTTCTCAATCATGGCAAGACATTTTGCCATTTCCAAAGCACTACTATTTTACCAATGGGATTTTGAAATGTTATGAAATCTATTATGTTATATAAAAACCTTATAATATTAAAAACCTAATATAGGTCTCCTTTTTTTCATAATGTGATAGATGGTAGAGAACTGTATATTTTTGGCATGAAGATTAGCTTGAGTAACTTTTCCTAACTGATTGTTTATTGTTCCTCCTTTTTCAACTATATTTTTTAGATGTTTATGATGATCTTCATACTCTATTGTGCACCTTACATGCATGCATTATTTTGCATCTTTTCATCTTTGTGTTTCCTATGTTTTACCATCTTTTTATTTTATTGACACATTTTTCCACAAATTTTATCAATTGTGTCCAACTTAAGTTGTATTTTTGTGGTCCTTTCTTAGTTTATAACTATATATTTTACATCTACATTATTTTTTAGTATCATTACCATTTTCAAACTATAAAGACCTTCCAATTGTCCATGTACTTTAATCTTTCACATAGATTTCTTAGTGCAGTCTTCAACTAAAGTTTGTGTTTGATGAATAAAATTTCCATCTGGTATTTGGATCTCATTATCAGGAATGTCGTCTAGTTTCCTCTTCCTTCGCATAAGATTTGAATCTTTAATCAAAGTTGGTGTTTCAAGAGATCTAGAATTTTTTTCTTGTATTTGTACCTCATCCAAGTATTCTTGTTTGTAATTTTCCTCCACTTGAGGCACTATATATTCATACTCAATAATGTCTTTGAGTGTTGACATGTCATCATAAATAATATATTTACATGGTGACATGTGATTAATTCATTCAATTGAAATACCATAATCTATGGGTTCTAAATTTAAGAGGGTTTACCTTAGAATTATTATTGAACCTTAATATAAAACAAAAAATTTAAAAAATTGCATTTCATCATTTAGTGTAGTACCTATATTTTTTGTGGATGTGAGTTACTTAGGGATTCTTTTGGATAACTAAAATAAGATAATAGTTTTTTTAATTAGCTAATTATCCCACTCCCTTAACATTTATAGTAGATGTTATGCAATCAGGCTATTATAATGTAGACACCAATGTTGTCAATGATAATAGCACTATCTATGATACCATCTCTGTCATACGACACCAATGCTATTAGGAAGCACCAATGCTTTTAAGAAACACCAATGATATCAAGTGACACCAATGCTGATGTGTGATAAGATTATTAGTGATTTAAATAGATGTTGTCATGCGATAACCTTTTTGGTGGTTGACATAAGTTGTGATGATTGATAACATTTTGAGTATGCTACAACTTGCTAGTTCGCAACACAAGCGACCTCCTAATGGTAGTTATGCTGATATGCTTGAAAAATTTAGTCATCAAATGATTATGTATTACATATAATGGTGAATAAGCTCATATTGAATTTCAATAAAGTTGCAAACTATATTTATATTTATAAAATTTATTTTAAATAGTAGGAGAGATAACCTATAAAACTAACTTACACCTAGATAATTTAGGTGAATCCATGTTGTTTGCCACTCCCTAAAATTTCCAAACACTAATTTATAAAACCAAAATATTTATGAATTAATGAAAAAAAACCACTAAAATTTACCCTATTCATAGCCTTATCAACAAGTATATTTTTCCCATGCCTTTTCCATGTGACTTTATTATTTAAAAATTTAAATTATTTGATGGTCATAGTGATCCTCAAGCATATATTTATTAAACATTAACTTATATAGTAAATTATGATAACCTTCCCTTGATAATGCTTAAGTTATATCCTATAATATTAGTATGTTATAATTTAATTTTGTTTTATTATTTGTATATTTATTCTTTGTGTTCAATGGTACATTTACAAAAAGTATTTCTAGATCAGTACGTTAAAAATGATGGACCTTAAACTACATTCTAAATAATTTAACATCTTAATAAATCTCCCAATAAGAAAATAGAAGATGATATCTTTATATTTATTTGTGATATGAGCTCACTGATCTATCAAGCATGTGTATTCAAAGACAACATATCTTTATCAATAGTCTCATCACCTCTATCAAGAACTACTTCTTTATAAAAACACAAATCATTTATTTGTCTTACACATAGAATAAATGATCTATAAAAAGAATAACTACTTAAACCTAAAATCAAAACATCATACTAAGGAGTCAAATAAACCTAGTATTTAAAATTCAATCAATAATTCATGTCATACTAATGTAAAATAACAATAAAAAACATAGACATCACCATAATAAAATATACTTAGTTTTTTAAAAATCAATACATTATACTAAATGACTTAATGCAAAAACAATGATAAAATTACCTTTTATGCATATTCAATTTTCAAATCATAGGCTAACATATTGCACAAAAAAATATTTTTTTCCTATCATGTGAAAATAGGACATTCATGAAACATGTGCATTACTTTAAGATTTAAAAAAAAAATTGATAGATAATTTACCAATATAAAATCATGCCTCCTCATCAAACTCCAATAAGGAAATGTGCTATTCAAATGTAAAATCAATCTCCTAACAATGTTTCGAAATTAAAAAAAAAATCAAGACTAATGACAAATATCAATGCAACCAAAGATTGATGATGATGATTTATTTTAAAATGATACATAATTTAAGGTGTATATACTCCCTCAACTACATAGATTGATGCCATTTAATGCATATATATTAAAACATTTATTGTACTATTATTTTTGTTGCTTTATTTTATTTCATTTATTTTTAGTACAAATGGTCATCTCCTTTTGAGTTTTATCACATTTTTAGTGTTCCACTATGTGACATATTTGAAGTTTCAACTATTTCTTATTTAAATTAATCATTGTATTTATGACTCATCATTTGTGGTGATCAGATTATGCATGATCTAGTGTTTATATGCTTATTTCATGTTTCCTTTGGAACTTAGTCTAAATTTTATATACAATAATGATCATGATGATTTATATAGAAGATATATTCTTATATGAATTCACACTAGTCATCCATACATCTAGTGCTTCATTGATACATCATTATCCATAACTTTTTTGTGTACACGCAATTTCAAAATTGAAAAACATTTAAAATTTAAAAACTCTACTTTATAAATGGTAAAACAATTACTTATGCTAAAGGTTTTCATATCGATTATTCACATTTATGATGTTCATGGTATTTCTCTATTGGGTTATATGTAGATTCATAAGTTATATAATACTAAATTTCATTGTATTTTATTGCATTATAAAGAGGAATTATAATCACTAACATGTCCCATATTTGGGGCACTACCATTTAGCTAATATTTCATAGTGATATGTATATAATGTATTATAATATAATATGAATATAGTGATGATTTATATCATGTGTATTACTATACTTTTTTGGTTCCTATATTTTCATGATCTCTAGCATGCCTTTATGTGGGCATGTTGCTTGATAACATAAAATTTTCAAATGTGTTACATATAATTACATAAATCAATATGAATTTAGTTAGAGCTAATGCAACAAAAAGGTTCATATTGTGAGAATTTAGATATTATGTGCATTCATGAATTTTTGTAACTAGGTGTAATCATTCATATTCATAGTACACATTACATAGATAATTTTTACTCTAACTCTCTCTATTCATATAAATCTAATCATAACAGCCTTTACAATTCCAAATATATATTTTCTATATACCTCCACACTCTCTACTATATTTTCACTATTATATAAGCTATTACAACTATTTATATTCTCTATAACCTATGTTTTTCTCTTATTTTACTCTATTCAACTTTCTTGTGTCCTATATTATCAAATTACAATATTGTTGACCATTTTTTAACCCCAGGTCAAAATGATCAACCCCTAGTACAAAATAACTTTATTTTCATGTTTTTTATTCTTGTTTATAACCATGTCATGCCTTATGAGGTCATTACATAGAATTTTTACAGTTTTATTATCATATTTTAAGGTTACTTTGAAAACATTAAGGTAATGGTTTGTTATGGTCTTTTAATAGTCTAGTCATGTCATGGTGTGAAGAAGCTTGATCAAATGGTATCATAGGTCCTTAGGTTGATATTAAAGTAATATTTACCCCTTAATCAACTTGTATAAACATTTCACATATGTTTGAAGTGTTTAAGGTTGATTTGCAAACTTTGAGGTATGAAAAATTGAATTAAAAAGTGTATTTGGCTAACTTCTATGTATCAAAGCTTAAAAAAGTGAATATACATAATAATACATTTTTATGAATTCTTGGAGGATTTATTTAACTTCCATGTACATTAAAGATGTTAGAGCACTTTAGTTTTACAATAAATCACTCCAAAAGGTTAGTTTTAAGTCACTTACATAGACATGATATGTCATCTTCAGGTCAAAATGGTTTCAAGAGTGTTTTTTTAACTCCCCCAGGTCAAATCCATGTTTGGTCTAAATTTTCATGTCTCACAGATGTAAAATATGCTCCAAAACCTCCATCACTTTCTTCACAAGCTCAAAAAGGTAAATTTCATGTGTATGGTATGGCTAAGAAAGAGAAATTTGGAGGCTAAAATATTGGGAAATTTTAGGGGTCTTCATCACCTTCAATTTTGTGGAATTAGTTTACATATCCATCCCCTCTCCTTTATGAATAATCATTAAGACTCCAAGGTGTTAAAACTACCTCTCAAACCATGACAAGGTCAATTTTGGGTGTCTTAGGTGAAAGAATGAACTCGTTGAACCATGAATGTAGTTAGTAAAGATACTTCAAGATATAGAAACATCTCACACTCCCATCCACTAGGTTTGGCATGTGTGACATTGTATATTGAGTAAAAGAGCTTCATAAGGTGAAATTTTAGGTTGTACTTCATGTTTTTAATGGTTTGATAGAGTTAAATACATTAAGGTTATTTTATATTATGAATAATTATCTTGTTAACTTCATTCAATTAACCCTAAAACCATCCAGCCACTCCATACTAGCTTCTTCAAGTGGTACTCAAGTTTTTAGGTCATGGACTATGTTATGGGTCTGTAAACATAGAGGTAAATTACATGGTCTAAAGATTGTGTTGTCAATGTGTTAATAAGGTCATGATCTCATGAAATAGGTCATGAAACAATTAGATCATATTAACATCTAACTATGAGGTCATTCTTTGAATTTGGATGGATGAGACCTAAACCTACACTTACAGGCTGGTTGGTGTGATCATAGGAATCCAAGAAGAGAGGTTAAATCAAGTGTCAGTTCAAGTAAGAAAAACCAATAAAAACACACTAACACTATCAAGCCTCGAAATTATGGGTAATATTAATGAATAAAAGATAAATGGAATCATAACTAAAATGCAAAAGACATAAAATCTATTACCTTCTTTGAGAGCTCCATATGCATTTTTTAGTGGCTTTCTTGATTTGTGCTCAAAGAGTCTTTGGAAATGGATTTTGTGTCTCTCTCTCATTATTTAGAACCATTGTGGCTTGTTTTGGCTTGGCTCAATATTTTAGAATTATAACATTGCTGATATGAATCATGCAACAAAACCTACATTATAAATCTACAATTTCTAAGCTTGTAAATTCAATAGCTAATGGTTTGTATAGAATTATTAGGGCATTAAAAGATTGGTAGATCAGATAATCCAAAGGATGAGGTCTTGGTATAGAATTAGTAGGGTGTTGTGGATCTTGATAGCTCATATAAGCCAAAGGATGAGGTCCTGGTATAGAAATGGTAGGTCATTGTGGAGATTGGTTACTCACATAAGCCAAAGGATGAGGTCCTAGTATAGAAATTGTAGGGCATTGTGGATCTTGGTTGCTCACATAATCCAAAGTATGAGGTCCTAAAATGGTAATGATAGTCTTTGGATGTTGAGCTTGGTGGCTCATGCAATCTAAAGGAGGGGTAATGATATAGGTGGAGGATTAGATGCCATGAGTAGTGTGGGGATGAAGATCATACGTCAACCAACTTGAAGAAGGTACTATCAAATCTAGTGCTTGGCTTTGTTCCCTATATTGATGGTTATAAGGAGGATATGGATCTATCTCAAAACCACTTCTTCATCATAGGGGTCTTGAATAAAGTCAATTTGTGTGGTCATTCTAACATAACTTGGATTGTACATGATTTCACCATAAGTGTAATGATACATATCCACGTAAATTATAAACACTCCACAAAAATTCTTGGAGTTATACAAATTCTGAAAAATAATGCCCAAAAGACAAATAATTCAACCTTAGTCTAACTTGGTCAAAAGGATGGAGTTGTATCTCCAAAAATGTCTACACCCAAACTTGGTATAAAATAGTCTAACATCAAATTGCTAATGTTAAATATCTCACACAAAAGGTCAAGTGAATGAACCAAACTAGAATACCAAAATCTAGGTTCAAAGTGTTCCAAACAAGTCTAATCTAAGAAAATAAAATTTGTTAGGTATTTTGGCCAAACGTAGCATCAAAATCTAGGCTCAAATTAGGCATGTCCTATGACCTTTGGCAAACCAAGCACAAAATCTATAATTTAAATAAATGGGTATGATTTAATCTAACAAATATGAAAACTTTATCATAGACTAGGCATTCAAATTTAGACATGAACCTGATCAATTAATATAAGGCATGAAACAAAAGAATTTTTGAGATAGGTTATTTATCCCAAATCTAGGCACAAATAGATGGTTTTCAAATTTGGTTAAAGAATTAACCTAAGTTATAAACCCAAAAGAGAAATATCGATGTCCAGGCCTAAATTACACAAGGTATAAATATAAATCAACTAATATTTGGACTTAAACTTGTCAAGGTAAATTGAAAAATAAAATTAGGAAACTAGGATTCTTTAAACAAACATTAAACTAGATGAAATCAAATGATATAACAATACTAAACAAAGATCCAAAAGGCACACATGGCTTTGGTTTCTAATTGGAATCTTGGACACAAGGCAAACAAGTCTATTAAATGATTTAAGTAGTGTAATGATGTTATTATTCTCTAAATATATGATTGATGGTTTGCTTCAATACTCTAAGGCACAAAAATTGAAATGGATTGGGTAGTGTAACGTTACCCTTTCAATTAAATAACACAGACAACATTTTTAACAAAAGGTTCAATGCAAAATTATGGTGTCAAATAGATGGCATAACACCTACTCAAATAATGGAGTGATGTGGACATAAAACTCATTTTGACATGGCATAAATAAACAAATAGTTTTAGAATCAAAGACCAAACAAGTAAAGGTATACAGATAAAATATAACTAAGTATAATGTCTAAAGCCTTAAAACTGACAAGGTTACATTCTATCACTAAATTTCATCTATTTATGTACTCTTAGAAATATTTTAAGTGTTAATCCAAAAATAAAAGAACATGAAGTAGTAGGTTTTTTACACCCCCTTCTCCCAATATATTGTACGGTGACATAGAACTTCAGGCTACTCACCTTACATCAATAATATGTTCATGGCAAGTGGGGTTGTTCTTAAATATAAATTTTAAACCGTCTAGATGGTGCCAAGTGTGATTAACACTAGATATGAAATCACATCAATTTATTTCATACCATCTAACTTATTATGCAAGGGTGTATTCCTTTGAATAGTGATTCCATCTATGTACTTATTAGTGGAATCCCTAGTTAACCAAACTTGACTCAATTTTTCCTTATGATTAGAGAGGTTAGCCTCTCAACCCCTTGGAAATTGTAGTATATGTGCCCTGATTTATATACCACACCATGGAGTGGGGTTAAAAAAATGTTAGGAGATGAAACCCTAGGTCAAAGCTTCCCTAAAGAACTCATGAGGAGGGTATGAACTCCCATTCACAAGACAAGTTGCATAAAATAAACTATTAAATTAAAAGACTTTAGAGGTTGTGTTTAGATCACCCAAGAAATATGGGTTTTGGGGAGAGCCTAAATAACATTTTTTTCATGCCTTGGACTAGGCACAAATTTCAAGGAAGAAATAGTTTTGGTCACTGAAGTTCCCTAAAAGAAATGTGGGGAGATAATACATGCATCCTTCATTTGTGAAAATCAAACAAGTATAAAACAAATAATCTCCAAAGAATTTATAATTTTAAGTGAATGTTTATTTTATACACCAAATTGAGATGTTTATGAATGTTTCTTGGCCCCTTGGCCTTAGTTATAAATTTGTAAAACTTTCACCAAAAAAACTAAGGATAAACCATCTAAACTCATTTTAAAAACCAAATGAAAATTTTCAAGAATTAAACATGTTTAAATTTGGCATTTTTCCACAGGTGACCTATAATTTTTAAAGGGTTTTCTTTTGCTTTGAAGCATGATTTTAAGTTAGAAAATAGTATTTGAAATTCAAGCCCTTGGGTTTCTCTATTTTATTTACATAGATATTGACATTGGTCAACAGTGATCGATGACAGTTAGAAGGCAACCAATATTGGTCAATTATGTAGAGAACCGATTCTGGTTACCAAAACCTAATGTCAATTGACTAGAACCAATGTTGGTTACTTGTGAACCTAAAGGTAAAATAAAATGGTTGAAAAATGTTTATTAGCCCAAAAAAGTATAAATACTCAAGAAAACTAGCAATAAAGTGATTAAAAAGAGAGTATAAAAGTCTTTAAAATATAGATTAACAATTAGGAATCTTAACAGACTTCTAGAACCATGTTTTTAGCTATGTTTTACCCTACACAGGAAATTGATAATGATTAGACAAGACTGATGCCAATTGTGTATAACCGATGTCAATCTCTATGTAAATCTAAGTAACATTAAAAATAGAATATAGAAAAATAAATTAAACTCCAATTTTTAATATGATGAAGCATTATTTTAAAAAACTAAGAGTTATAATTTGATTTTCTTTGCATGTGAGATGTTTTAGGTCCCACCAGGTGTGCCATTTATGATTATAGGAATCCAATAAGGGAGGTTAGATTAAGTGTTAGTTCAAGTAAGAAAACTCAATAAAAACACACTAACACTAACACAATCAAGCCTAGATTTAAGGATGAGCTTAATGAACAAAAGACAAATGGAATCATAATTAAAATGCAAAATAAATCAAATATATTACCTTTCTTGAGAGCTCCATATGCATTTTTGAGTGGCTTGCTCAGTTTGTGTTCAAAGAGTCTTTGGCAATGGAGTTTGTGTGGCTCCCTCTCTCCCTAGCACCATTGTGGCTTGTGTTGGCTTGATGTCACTTGGATCAATATTTTGGCATTATAACATTATTGATATGAATCATACAAAAAAACTTGAATTATAACTTTACAATTTCCAATCTTATAAATTCAATAAGAAATGGCTTGTATTTATAGTAAATGGATTCAACCCCAACCCAAGATGAGTTAAGGTAGAGTTAAGGCTTTCAATGGATTCAAACCTAACCTAAGTGAGTCAACATAACCCTAATAGAATTAAAAGGAGCTAATTAGTCATGAATTGCAATGAATAGGCATGGGTCTCCAAAATGAGATATTTTCTAAAAGGCTTGACAACTTACAAAGGCAATCACGAAAAGATAGGATATTTCATCTTTTTTATTTTCCTTTTTTATTTATTAATTAAATACACCTATATAATTAAACTAGGAAATTAATGTAGTTTATCTTCTTAATTAATTAGATTAGTCATTTAGCTCTTTCAATATTTGATATTTGTTTATGTGCCACACTTAATAGGTCCATAGGTTAGATTGACTATTGTGATGTTGTAGGATGATTAGGGATGTATCTATGAGAAGTTATGGTTGCATATGATATGATACCCCAATTAGGAATGCCTCAACATGATTTTGAGATTTGATGAATAATGCATAGGTAAATTTAGGATGTTCAATGATTCCAATGCTTAATTTGTAATGGTTGGTAGGAATCGATCTGAAGTCTAATCGAAATCCAGTTGTCACCAATTTTAGGTGTTTATAGTTGGTAAACAAAGTTGGGAAAGATACACTGTAAGGTTAACATGAAGTTATAAGATATTGAGAATAAGATAAAATATAGAATTTATAATAAATTTAAAGATTTTTTATTAGATTACCATCAACTTATCAAAACAAGTCTGTTGACATTCCAGGTTATGGACTATGTTATAACCATGTTTGCACAAAGGTGAACACATGGTGACAAATATTTCCTTGGTAATGTTATTTGAAGGAAAAACTTATCTTGAATATTTATTATACATTATAGAGTTGTATTCAGGACCAACATAGTCAAAAATACATGTTTAAAAGGGCTAGAAGTTATAAAAGGCTGACCTACAGGTCTACAAACCTATAGGTCTCCCTTTCATGTAATTACAATGCATTTTGCTCCTAAGATGAAGTTCAAAAACCTATATAAATATGGAAAATATGGGTAGGAATTATAAAAATGTACTTAAGCTAAATGGAGAAAGAGTAGTGAGTTGGATATTCATCTTTTAACTCTAACAAGTCAACCTTGACACCTAAATCCTAGTAGACCTAACCTACACACACATGCTTGCTTGAGGAATTCGAGCAACCTAAAGTTTTGAGAATGAAGATTAATGTTTTGAATAATTGAGAGTTATAATTTAATAATAATGATTCAATAAATTTTTATTTAACCTAAGCACAACCTTTATCAAAATTTTTTTAGAACTCAAAATGAAGAAAGGAAACACCTATAACCAAGAGTGTTTTGGCATAAATAGTGAAAAGAGATGATGCAAGGTTTTATGGTGGAGTTTAGGTTTAAGTGGAAAGGAAAATATAATAGAATAAAAATAAACCTAAATAAAATTATCAAGGTTGATGATCAAAATAATGCACTTCAAACCTCATCCTAACCTTGCAGTCACATAATCAAGTGCTCCTATAGGCTTGTATAGTCTTGTCAAGAAAGGTGCCTATTTGGTTTGAAAGAAAAGATTCATAAGGGAGAATTAAATAAATTTTAAATGGTTCTATGATTTTATAATGATCCTACATTAACTTCAATGTTAATTAAATCAACTCCAAGTTTTGAGAAGTTTATTTTATATTGTTCAACCTAAACTAAACACACACACCTGTGTGTTTTTTTTGTGATGAAAGTTGGTTTGTGAATATTATATTATAAAATTAATAATATAATAAGTTATTTATAACATAGTGAAACATTATATGAGGTTTTATACCCTTCATCATTGAAGAGAAAGCTTACATAGTCAGCTAGGGTCAAAAGTGCATGATTTGCTTCAAACACTCAATGCGTGAAGCATGAAATTGTAGACCTCGTGGAGGGAGATTAACAATTTGGAGTGATTTAAAAAAAATTTAATGATGTGTTTTATACATAAATAAATAACTATAATCTTAAAACAAGTGCCAAGACACCACTTTCAGGCCTCATCCTCTCTCTTAAACCCATAGAATTCATATTTAGCCACATGAGAGGCACCAAATTTTGATTATATATTCCTTGAAAAGTTTAATTATTCATCAAGATATTATTGGTGGTTATAAATTTATATTTAATAATAAAATTAAATCATTGGTTCTCATGTTAGTGGCCTCTTCTTTATTAATCATTGTTAAGAGTGGAAGGCACTCATAGGCTGCCAATAAGCACTCTAATGACGCAACTAAAGAGATGGTCCTTATAAGTAACTAATTTGATTTGAAATGAAATAAAAACTAATTTTATTGGATGTATTATTCACATAATCACATTATTGAACCATTTTTTGGTACATGTGAAGGTACATTTATATAGAATGGTCATAAATGTATGGTTGTAAGTGTGTTTATGAGTGTGCAGGGTAAGAAATGGTTTATAAAGTAGGTATAAAGGCATATAATAAATTAAAATAGGTTATAAAATAATTAAAATTCTTTTTTAGGTCCCTTAAGATGATATATTAGCCAACTAAGTCATCAACTTGGCTGAGAAGGTGAGAATACATTAGTTTGCATGTCAAGGAGTATATATGCAGGCCTATAAAGTACTTCAAGAGGCATATCCTCAGTAATACTGAGTTTTAATAAGGTTTTTTAGACATAAATATATCATTTCCAAGTACTAAAACCATAAAATTTCATGGCAACCCACTTCAACCACGTTTGAATCATATTCAAGCACTTGGGCTAGGGATTTGGCCATTTCATGGTTCACCCATCCATACAGAGTCTTAAGAGCTTAAATTTGACATGAATAATGTTAATATGGTAAAAAAAGTTAATCACACACTTATCAGATGTTTCACATGTGTGGGAGGCTTTTGGAGACAAAATTTAATTTCTAGGCATGAAGGCCTAATTAAGACCTAATTGGGGAGAGAGATCAAGTGAAAAATGATAGTTCCACTCACTTTCTAGTCATTAAATTTGGAATGAAGATTTAATAGGATACTAGGTACTCAAAAATATATTTATTTTTCATTTATTATCCATAAATTATTATACACAAGGAGGTTTTCATGTTTTCAGGGTTACAAGGAATTGAGTGCTAGTGAGAGCATTAGATGCCAAATGAGATCTTGGTGAGTGTTCAATGCATTAAAATGAGATTTTATAAATATTTTATGATATTAATAATATTTTCATGAATAATAATTATAGTTATGAATTCAAAGACAAAATTTGACACTTGCAAGGAAGGATATGCATAGTAAGGCCAAGTGGGCTTCAAGACACCTAAGAGGTGTAGTTATCATTGAAATGTTAGTTTAAGGAGATTATAATCTAATGAAAGGTGTAAAAAATATGGGAATAAGGCTATAAAACATGACATGATGATGAAAATTTCCATTTGTCACATCACAAGCCAATAAAATGGGAAGTTTTGAAGAAGAAGATAATGTGTAAAGTAACGGAATGAAACTCCATGCCATTTGGAAGAATATTAGCTTCAATGGAGTAACATGTGTCCTTTGAGATCTAATGGAATAGTTTTAAAATTCATTTCTTGATTGTAACCATCACTCAACACATGTCATATATCTCTCCTATGCCCTTCTCTCATCCTCTCTCTCTCTCAATTATCTATAAATTTAGCTTTAATAGACTATGTATGTATCCTCTACTTGGGTATGAAAAATCCCTACCCATTTTCAATCCTTTGATCAATGAGAAAATTTTGGTTTACCTCCTCCTTTGACTAGTTTCAATGGGTGCATGTGACTATTTGATCTTTTCAAGTGATTGGCTTAGTTTATGTGACATATTGTCCTTTTCTAGCATTCATATTCAGTTTGAAAACTTCTTTGCAAGTTATGTGAAGTGTCCAAGTGAATTATGAAAGGTCGAGTGATTTTCATACTCATTATTGTCATTTTATGACCTCTTCTTTAGTCTTCCTATCCCAAGTATCTTTCACAAGCTTCATATGAAGTGTTGATGTAGAAAGGTAGATTAAGATTAGTGTTTATTTCAGGTTAGTCTCATGGTTGAAGTGCACATGCAGCTAGTTGGTAGTGTTATTATATTTTGGTACATCAGCTCCGTTAGAGTAAGTTTATCTCTATTTTACTAATAGTTTGGTAGAATAATGAATGAACCTAATTAATACATCAAGGGAGCTATTGCTTTAACCTAGCGATTTAATCCAGAGTAGGCCACACACAAACTTGGATTATCTCCATGTTATCCCAAATTTGGAAGGCTTGAACTACCTTCTAAGGGTTCAAATTTGGGATATAACAAATACCTTAGTATAAATATCAACTACATGCCTATTACAAATCTATGGTCATGTCTTTATAAGGCATGCCTTTTTTCATACAAATTATTTTATGTTGCCACAAGTGACCAAACCATACCATATTGCCCATGTTGGTAGAATCCTTTGTCTAGTCAATTTTGTGTTGTACTCTATTGTTGTAGTAGTGTTGTAAGCTCTGCAGTGTTTTTATATTAAGATTTTTTTTTTTAAAAAATAATCCTACCAAATTTTTCCTATATATTATACCTTTATTTCATCTTCAAGACAAATCTTGAATAATCCTATCAATGACCATCAAAATAATTCATCTAACTTGAAATCATAATTGCTAACAAATTTTAATTATTGAGTGGATCACCCCTCCTTAAGTAGATATTTCCCATATTTATCTTTCATATCCTTAATGCCATGGATTTTCTATATTTTCCATGTTTAGTCTAGATCATACTATGGTATATTAGTAGTTAAGGCCATGATAGACCTACTTATTTATTCTTATAGATTTACACACCATTTCATCCAATCTATCTTTGAACTCTAGTTGAGGGTTTTATCATCTAGTTCTCTCTATGAGGGTTTTATCAATTTAATTATTTTTGTTGAGCTAATTTTACCTTTATTATTTTCAAGGGGTCTCTTGGAGTGGTTTTATTACCCATAATGGTGCCTATCTCATCCAGAACACTCTCAATTTTTATCTTATCTCTTTCCCTTATATTAGTGGAGCTTGGAAATGGAATACATGCCTTTTTTGTTTTTATTTTTTCTCCTTTTCCTCCTTGTTTAATATTTTTTTGATACTTCTTATCTTGTTTGTATTTTCTTAATTTTTCCTCTTCCTTCTTTTTGTTTTCTTCATCCATCTTCTTCTTTTTCTCTTCCTATTTTATTTTATGTTCCTCATCCTCCTTATTTTTATTTTATTCATCATATTTATTCCTATGTTCCTCATCCTTTATTTTCTTATCTACCTCCTCTTTTATTTTCATTAATTATTCCTCCTTTTTTTAATATTATTCCTCTTTATTTTCATTTATTATTCCTCCTTTTATTATATTTTCCCTCCTTTTCCTTATTTTCTTCTTCCTTTTTTGTTTTCTTATCCTATATATTTTCTCATCTCCTCATTCACCATTGTTTTCTATTTACAACTTCTTTGATCTAATATCTTACTAATATCCTCTTGTCTCTCTTAAATAATGTATGCTTAATGTGATTCCTATATTTCATGCCCCCTACATATTTTTTAACATAACCCAAAGATTTAAACCAAATATTATGATAAGTCACATCTCTTTAGGATCCCCATTCTTTTTGCATGAAATCCCTTACATACCTATCCCCTAAAGGAGTTGTTTTCCTTATGTTTCAAACCCTTTATCCATAAAGAGTTTGTGGATTAAGACTGATAATATTTTAAATATTATATCTCTTGTTCTTTCTATGAATTTATTTGTCTTTATGTCAAATATCTTCTAACCTTGAATGGCCCAAACTATCAATAATGAATCAAGTGCGATATCAAACTAAAAATTGATTTCTAGGGTCCAATTTTTATCAATGATTTTGAGGGCCTCAAGTTTCTCTTTAGTCCACTTAATTGGTTTATTAATATAAATTATTGAAACTCTTATGTGTTTATCCTAAATTAATATCTAATGCCATAATATCTCTATGAAGGTGATGTCCAATTCTAACTCATGTGATCTTACAAAATGATGTGTTTACTTTAATCAAAGGCTCACTAGTTATCTTTATTTTAGAGTATCATTTTTTATGTGTTATATTTTCTAAAAACTCATACATTTCATTCATTTTTGGATTCCAAAACTATAGTGAATACTTCCCTTTGGATATTATATAACCAAATTCTAGGTAGCACTACCAAATTTTGACATAAAATATACAACTAGGTTACAAATAATTATGATGTTTGAGATGACTTTGATTAGAGCTAATGTAGCGCAAAGGTTAGTGTTTTAAGGAATTATACATTATGTTCATTTATAAATTTTAATAATTAGGTGTAATAATTCAAATTCAGAGTATATAGTACATAGATATTTTCTACTCTAACTCTCTTTAATCATATAAATAAAATCAAAACAACCTATATAATTCTTTAGATCTCTTTACTATATACCTCTACATTCTCTACTATATATTATCACCCTTATCTAAACTATTACAAGTATTTATATGCTCTATAACCTAGATTACTCTCTTATTTCACTTTATCTAGATTTCATATGTCCAATATTATCAAATTACAACATTACAAAATATATACCAACTAGATAGCTTTTACAACTCAATGGTCATGTCTTTTTAAGACATGCCTTTTATTCATACATATTATATTGTATTAATGTAGGTGACCAAACCATAATGTGTTTACAAAGTTAGTATAATCCTTTGTCATGTTAGCTTATAAATGTACTTGACTATGATTTAATAAGTCAATTCCTTAATTATTTAGATTTGTAAAATATTTTTACAATAAATGTTTAGTTTGTCTATCCTAACTAGTCACTATTTATGCATAGAGTCTATAGAAAAAAACCTATATAAACTTAAAAATAAATATAATTAGAGGAATTTATTGTCATTCCTTTGACAAAAAACAAAAAATAAGAAAATTGGAAGAAAACGAAAGCTCTATCGAATTAAGTTCTTCTCCTACAAAAATGAATTCAACCATTTGGAAAAATATACCTAACCATATTAAAATATTTCTTCTAGAATGTTGGCATGAAAATCAATGGATCTAATATATCAAAAATATAGTAGAGATAGAAGATCTACAATGATTCTATATCAATCATATATATTGAATAATATTCATGCAAAAATTAGTCATGTGTGGTCTCATTACTATATCAAGTTAAACTAGGGGCATATTATATCAGGTCTGTAAAATTTTAGTTCTTACCATATTTCATTTCCTATGAGGTAATTTCACCATATTTATTACTCTTGATATGGTACTATATTTCATATGTTATATTCAAAATTATACATATATTTCAAAACAATATTTTAATTAGTTATACTTAAAGGATGTATGGCATATGTTTAGGATAATGATTCTTCTAAAATATGATTTTTAAAACATATGGGGTATCTCAAAGTTATATTTTTTAATGAACAATTATATCATATCTCTTGATCCCTCTCCTCAAAATGGGGGGAATTTATATGAACATATTTTAAAAACCAAAATAAATTGAACTTCATTGAACCTAAGTGAACTAGGTCAAACTTGAAAAAACTTATATATTTCCTTCATCAAGAATTAAATTTGGTGTTGGTGACTCCCATATAAGTGTTTCATATGTTTCAACACCTACCAAAAGTATAGCCATGGAAGCATATTTTTTGTAGCATTTGAATAAAATACCAACTAGGTTTTTTCATTTATATGCTCTCATTTCAAAATCTAATTATTCAATTATTCAAGTTTTAAAATCTTAAAAAATAAAAAATTCAAATATAAATTATCTATCATGAGCATTGAATATTTGTATCATTTGACACTTGTTTAAGGTACATCAAAATATGTTTATGGATGCTTATATCAAGTGTGCATTAGAAAATCTGTCATCATTACCCAATTTATTAGAGGTGTATGTTTAAAATTTGTTATTTTAAAAATATGACACACAAATGAATTCACTCATGTTATTATTCCAACATAAAATTTGGGGAATTTCATAGACACCCAAATTTGGCACAAGACCTTATTCCTAGTTTATTATACTTGGAAAACTTTTAAATATTAGTTTATTTTTTGGTCCATCCCACTTTTGCTAACATATCTATTTATCCCTTGATAATAAAAAGAGTTGTCTAAAACTTATTAGAAAATATGAGCTAACATCATTGGATTGTACATCACTTGTTATCAATATCTACATTGAAAACAGATCTTGTGTCATCTTTAGGTCATATCCATGCTCTACATAAATCTGTCTGGGTCAAACACATTTCCAACACATGTATCCCTTTTTCCTTTGTGATCCCTTTAACTCATTGTTATTTATTTTTAACCTTTAACATTACTGCTTATCAATTATAAATTCAACTAACATGCATAACATTTCCCAGATCAACATGTATATACTAGGTTATGTCAATACATTTTATAAAATTAGATAGGAATCAAAACATAAATAATGTATATCAAATAAAAATATCAAAAATCAAGTCCAGAGGAAAGAAACAAATATATTTACTCCTAACTCAAGTTGAGATTCATTAAGTTTAATCTTACACACCAGTAATGGAGTTGTTCTTATTGGTCTCTCATCATTATCCTTATGCATAATATAGTATTAGCTTGTATATAGTTGTATTGATAATATATATGGAAGAAAGGGTTAAAACCCATAATTTGAGATATTTATATTCACATTCTTATAAAACTACATGTAAGTCTCATTTTGAGATGTGGGACATGAATTTTTCAATGTTGTTTTGGATTTTTCCTAAATCCATAACTATATGTCTATGTTGGAGTGTTAAGCTCAGTCAAAAAGGAAAAAATTCAATTGCATAACATTTAAGTGTAGGTACAAGACCATTAGAAAATATATATAATAGTAGTGATAGGAAAATAAATGTATTTAACCCTTTACATAACAAACTTGATGCCACATGGCTTGATAAAAATAATTCTAATGAACACATGTCTACCCAAGATAAACCTATGATTTATGCGTGTCTACCTAGAAACTATTTCAAAATCCTAAATTTCAAAAGTAGGAACTAAATAGTATATACATTTATTATAAAACTTTATATTTCTAGAACAAGAATCAGGTATGATCATTCTTTAATGCCATTTACTTACTTTGCATATCCTATTTTCATTTGTTACATTTTACATGTCTACTTGAGCCCATATAAATAGATCAATCTAAATTTTGATTAAAATTATGATTAGGGTTAACAATATGTATTGATGCACCTATATATATAGGCTTCTCCAAATAAAATTAGGACCTTGTTGGAATGCAAGTTGATACATATAGGATGAGAAATCCTATAAAATGGAATATGAAGACCAATTAAATGGATTAAATTGCCAAAGGGACCCAAAAAATAATGAACTATAATCATACTGTATGTTTTATAAAAAGGCCATAAAAACCAAAAAAAAAGGGCAACATAGGGAAAATCAAAGAGGAAATTGAAAAAAATAAAAATTTATAAAATAGGGCCCATATCATAGGAAAATGCACATATAAGAAAAAAATATAAACTAATATTAAACACATACACAAGTACCCTAATTAAATGTAACTTGACATCTAAAACTACCACTATACCAAAAATAATTGTCTAAAAAAATCCTATTTGTGTGTGTGTGTGTGTGTGTGTGTGTGTACTTATTTAATTAAAATAAATAATCTTACATAGCAGGGATAATATAATATTTTATAGTTAGAACCCTTAAGAGTTCAATAAGAGAAAATAAAAAAATGTGAATGAATAGACTTAGTTACATATAATCTACAAAATCATCTCAATGGAATATATATCATATTGTAGTATGGATATTATTGAGAATACCATGCAAATTATGCCTTGTAACTCTTTGGTATCATTGAATATATTCATGTAAATTAAGGTTAGAATAAATAGATAATAATAGTAATAATATGATAACATTCACTACAATAATGTAAATTCCCTTTGGAAGTGTGAGATGAACCTATGAATCACGTATCTCAAGAGAAAAGAATTTTTCATACCATGTATAAAATAAAAATAATAAAAATGTTGATGTATGAAATTATTTGTTATAATCATATAAATAAATCATCATGAAATAAAAAATGTATCAAGATACCTCAACCTAAGTATGTTTAGGTTTAAGGCATATAATTAAATATCATGATGAGGGTACATATGCAATAGGTAACTTGAATCATGTGTGTTTGATTAAAATAAATGTAAGGAAAAGTTAATAATGGTTTGTCCCTTTATGGGCAGGATATACAAAATATAAGCACAATCAGAAGATGGTTCTCACTATATGGGTAACATATAAGCAATGTAGGTGCAAAAAATAGTATTCCCTAACTACGAAAAAGGTATAGCTAGTATAAGCATAGGAATATCATGTAGGTAATGGTAAATATATAATAAATTAAATAAAAATAATATGATTCCCCAATACATGTAATACATAATCAATGAATAATAATAAATAGCATTCCCCAATAGATTAATGTTATAAACCATGGAAATAAAAGAAAATAAGAATATATAATCAAGGAATAATGTGCTTATAGTAATAACGATAATCATGAAACTAATAATTTATAACTGTAGAGTAATTAATAAAAATAATGAGGGTACATAGTGAACATAGCAAGCATACCACATGAAAAGTAAACCAGACACTCAATTTCACACACATATATTACACTTTACAAGTACTATCATGTAAATTTAAAAAATACAAACATGTCAACAAAATTATGTTAAATGAAATAAAGGAACATGCGTCACTAATAAATAAAATTATATAGGAACACTATATGGTAAGCATTATACAAAATACAATAAACATTCTAGAATCTAATGTAATTACTTGTATAACAAAGCATAAAGAAACACTAAGGGACAATAATTATGAAAAGGCATGATCATAGAGAAAATAAATAAAAATTCAAGAAACATGATAGATCAAGATACATAATCACATGAAATCTCAATATGATAAAGGTAAACAAGAAAGATAGAACTTAAAGCACTATTAGGAAGCATTGGCTAGGATGCCCCCAGACTGAGCATGAGAATGGCTATAGTCAACTGTGAATCCAAAATTATATAAAATCCTATAGGACCTTCATTAAATTAATAATAAAATCAATATTATGTTTTCAAATAATGTATACCTTCTTTCAATAAGAAAAAAAATCATAATATGCTATGTTTTTATCCTTGTGATGCTCTAAGATAAAGGAAATGAAACCTTAAATTTTGGAAAATAGGCAAGAGGAATCAACCAAAAAATAAAACCAAGGGGGAAAATTAATAATAGTAAATAAGGGAGAGGCATTTACTAACTTAAAAATTCACTTATAACAATAAATCTAGTAGGTAAAAGGGTCTTGAGATATGATGTCTTTTTATCATGAGGAATTTTGTGTGGGATTTTATAATGTGAGATACCAATAAGAGGAAATAGTCAAAAAAAATAAAAAATAATAATAACAAAAATGGAGATGCTATAATAATGATACATATATACATGAAGAAGGATACATAAGCAATGGAATATAATGAGGAAACTCAAAACACACAATCCATGAGAGAATCTAAAGAATGAAATCAACATAAAGGAAAACCAACATATCAAAAGAGAAGTTGGTAACATCAAAATTTAATCAATAAAATGTGGGAAGTGATAGAAAACTATAATAAGATAAACATATAAAGACCAAAGTGGGTAAGTAACACATAAGAAGATATATAATAAATTAAGATTCCAAAAATCCTCAATCAAAACAAGACATCAAATCAAGGAAAGCAAGCAAGCAAAGATATAAATTAATAAATAAAAAGAAAAAAGCTACTATTTAAAATAAAACAAGTTGTTGGATTTCAAACATACAGGGTTATCAATCAAGGCTAATTGATAATGTTGGGTAAATCATCATTATACTATATTAAATTGGAAGCAGTCATATCCACATGTGAAATATAGGAATGTATAAGGACCCATTCATGTAATAAAGACAATATATTATAATAATAAAAATAATCATCATCATTATAGTAATCATCAAGGTAATCATAATCATTAGATTCATTGTAATTAATTTCAATGCAAATAATTGTGTTTTATTTGGTATCATCTTGTAAAATAACTTTTTTCTTTATAGAAATATTAGCTTTATAAATTAATTTATTCATGGGTGATTTATATTGTGTATGTGTGAGTTTTTGTGATAAGATTGCTTTGGCATGGGGATGGGTTGGTACATGAATTTTTGGTGTTTTCAGGTTTGTTAGTGTATATTTTTATTATATTTAATGTTTTTCCCTATACATATTTAGTTAACTTTCTTAGTAAGAAAAGATAATCCCATATTCATGAGGAAATGAGAACATGCTTATATTTTTATCTAATGATGTTAATGCTAATATTTTAATCATTTGATTATTGAGTAATTACTTATTCCTAGGCCGTATTTGATTTCACTACTACATACATGTACTTTATTCATGCATTCAACTCCATCTAGTAGATCCTCAATTATGGCTCAGTCTAAAATGGTATAAGATATTTTTTAGTAGATTAATGTCATTGTTAATGTTTTATAATCTTGATTTTTAGCTTGGATGTCATAGATCTGCCATTCATTTACCTAGCATATTGTAAATTCACCCTTTCTTAGATTTTGCTCTTCTTCTGGGGTCCTCTATTGATCTAGATTCATGAAAAGAACAAGAAAAAGGTGTCTCCTACTAGACATATTTCATGTGGTTTGTTTTCATGTAAAAAAAAACTTGCATCATCAGATTTATAAGGTGTCAAAACCCTAGGATTAGCTATAAACATGACCTAGTTTCATGATAGCCGATATTTGCCATTTTTGGAGGGCTTTCAGACTTTTTAATTGATTTCATATAAATATATAAAATACACAATCTTCAATGGAGGATCCTTTCTATTTTTTTGGATATCTCTAGTGGGTCTTTGAATGATTTTCAAGAGGTGAACAAAATTTTATGTTTTTATGAAATTCAAATTTCTATCCCTATATGTACTATGGAAAAGTCTAGAATTCTCATCATTATAAGAACCATAGACATCTATGGTCCCTACAAGGACTCCTCCTACCTTTTATTCTCTAAACTTTAATGGATGCAAATGTGGGTTGCATCCTTGACAAATAATTCTAACATTATAACTATTAGTTGTGGGATTAGTCTACAATTTTAGCATCAAGATTGTCAACTCCTAAAGCCAAAAAAACCCCAACATCAAGAATTTTGATTTTCAGAGTAGTCCATGGCCATCAAATCAAGACTATAAACTATGAGAGTATTTAGAAACCTTGAGAACTGTAGTGTACCCCTACAACTCTAACATTTTTATTCTCTACTATCAGAAAGATCGACTGTCCCATCAATAGGATTTATTAGTGCTCATGCATTTGTAAACTCCATTATAAAAGGGTCTTGTAACTCTTATGCAAAACCTTGACATCAAATTTTTTTACTGTAATAGTATATTAAAAAATTTATGATTATGTAGGTACTTTTAAACTCTGATGATGACCATGGGATCATAAAATTTAATCTTGTAAGGTGTGACACTATTCATTTTTAAAATGGGTTATTTTTTGGATGATGTCACTCTCTCATCAATCACATCAATTAAAGTGAGGGGGAGAGCACCCAAAATAGGACTTAACCCTTGGTCATGTAAGGGTTAAACCCTTGGTCACGTATGAACTAAAATTACTTAACTTTTGGTTGAAGGGGGCATAAGTTTTTTTAGGGGAAGTTGATTAAAAAAAAATCACACAAATTTTTTCAAGCCAAAAATTTTCAAATTTATGAAAAGTGGAGATCATTTTTTTTGCAAGCAAGAAATTTTGAAACTTCCATAACTTTCAGCTAATAACTCTATTTTAGGCATCAATTTTTTGTAAGTGTAAGTTTTTTAGAGTTATACGTATTGGTGATATTCTTATGCCTTGTAAAATTAATCCTTTATAAATTTAGGGGAGTTATATATCATCAATTTCAACACATATAGTTGATTACATAATTACTTTTTACAACATTTATCTAAGTCCATCTTCGATTCTTACACCATTCAACTATCATGAGTGGAAATTAAAAGTGAAAATCCTCTTGAGGAATAAAGGCTTACACCAAATCATGATAGGTATAGCAATAGAACTGACACCTAAAGTAGAGAAGGTGAGTGGTATAAGAAAAGTGATGAAGCCTATGATCTTCTATGCCTATCTATGTCTCCTAACTTGCTCTTTCATATCAAATCTATAACATTTACAAATCAAGTGTGTACCTTATTGAAAAACCTCTTTAAAAAAATAAGATGTCATGATAGGTCATGAGTTGCATAATGAGCTCATTAGTTTGAGCCTATTTAATTTTTATACAATACAAAACTTCTCAAAATACAAATCACTCAGGTTATAGTTGACATTATGTAGTATTGATAAAAAACATGATCAATTGATTATTTCCATCTTTTCAAAATTGGGTTTTAACTATTTTTCTTTATTTCTACCTTACATGCCTCCAAACATGTCATTAGATCTTCATGGACCATGTTGTCTTTAGATGAATTTATTTTTGACTTGACTTAGGAGCAAGATAATCTCATTCAAATGGGTACACTAAAGACATGGAAATTGCATGCCTTCATTGGGAGTCATGACAACTTGAAGGATTCCAATAGAAAGGAGAAGAAACAAAACAAGGACCTAGAATAAAAAAAGGTCATAAATTTTTTGTTAAGTCTAATGCATCAAAAGATTCTTCTTTAGATAGGAAATCAAAGAAAGAGAGACTCGCATGCATTTATTACAATAAATCTGGACATGATCCAAATGGATGAAGTAGATTTCCCAACTGACAAAAATACTCGTGAAGCACAATATCAATGTCCCTAATTCTTCCAATCAGAGTTCATCAGCACAAGAGCCTTCTAAGGAAAAATATAATAAGAAGGGAAAATATAAGGTAAAATCACTTGTTGTAATTGCATTCTAGCCTTACACCTAGGTTATTTATTTTGATGCATCACACCACATGGCTTCATCGCATAACATGTTCTAATCTTTGGAGCCCTGCTCTATGCCTTCCATTTTATTTGGTGATGATACTTCCATAGAATTTAGTAGAAATGGACTTGTTGAAGTTCATTATGGGACATTTCATGAGGTTTTATGTGTTTCCTCTTTTCCCACTAATACCTTATCTATTTATTAAATCACTCACATTGGTTCAAGTAGGAGAGTTGAGTTCACACCTGATTCAGTGGTTATTATGGAAGCCAATAATGACTCCATTGTTATGATTTGGAGAGCATATCACCACTCATGATTGTATACTTTTTTACAGTTTACAGCTGATCAACCCTCTACTAGATTGATCACTCATTCAGATGGGGTGATTAAATTATGGCATGAGTGATTCACCCATCTCAAATATCACTACTTGGAGCAACTCAGTCATCATGCCACGGTTTCAAGGTTTCTATGAGTCAATTTTTATGACAGAGTTTGCCAGGGTTGCCTACTTGGTAAGTATAATGAGGAGACATATGATAAAGGCAAATCATAAAGAGCTAAACATATAAGATATTATTTATAGTGACATTGCTATCCCATTTCTAAAATATTCATTCAATAAGACTAAATACATTCTTACTTTCATTAATGACTATTTTAGGTATAATTCAGTGTAATTCATTTAAAATGAATATGAGGTATTTGATCAGTTTTAGGCTTCAAAACATTTTTAGATAAATAGTCAGGTAAATCCATCAATATTTTGTTTATTAATAATGGTAGTGAGTATGTCAGTAACTATTTTAAGCAATTTTGTACATCGTATGGGATTAAACTATAATGTGTAATTCTATATAGTCCTCAATAGAATGGTGTTTTAGAGTGCAATAATAGGTCCTTGAAGGAAATGGCCAACTGTATGCTAGACTCCAAGTCCCATGCACCTTAGTATTGGATTGAGACAATCAATTATGCATTTTATATCCATAATTGTGTTCCTCATAGAGCATTAAAGGGAGTCACTCCTTTTGAAGATTGGAGCAATATAAAACCCATAGTAGATTACTTTTTGAGTGTTTGGATATCATGTTATAGCATGTATTATGAAGAATAATCATAAGGAAATAGAACCACATAGTCAACCTTACATCTTCATTGGATATCCTAAAGTTGTTAAGGGATATAGGCTTATCTATCCTACCACTCATGAGTTTTTCATTAAGAGGAATGATAATTTTAAATAGGGTCATTTGGACTTCACACTCGATACTTCTCACCCTTCCTTAGACACATTGGGATTTGATGACAATTTTGATGATTCAGATCTATCAGAATATCTTCTTAATGATCTAGATTCTTATTTTAGTTCTGATGATGAGAGTAGTGATGAGGATTCCCCTCCTCATTCTATCATAATATATTCAAAGGATGAGTAATGTCCTCTTAAATCTTTGAGCATTGGTCCTATTGGTAATAGATAGACATTGTGAAGTGTTAGCCAATGGGTTGGAGATCTATTAGATAATAAGTAAACTTATTCTCAATTCCATAATCATTTTTTGAGGCATCAAGAACTTGTAAGTGAGACACTCCTATGGAAGATGAATATAGTTCCTTATATAATAACAACACTTGGTATTTAGTCCCACTTCTTAAGGGAAGAAAACTCATTTGATGTAGGTGGATATACCAAAAAAAATTTATAGCACATGGGATTATAGATAAGTTCAAAACACATTTCATAATAAATGTTTTTTCATAGGTACCTAACATTGACTATATTGATACATTCACCTTAGTTGTCAAAATAAACTTAATCTAACTCACTCTCACTATTATAAAAACACATCATTGGGATGCTCTTCAGATGGATGTGTAGAGTGTCTTTTCTTCACAATTATCTTAAAGAGGAAATATACATAGAGAAACCACAATGATTTATGGAATATAATTATCTAGTTTTAAAACTTAAAAAATATATTTATGTCCTCAAACAATCTCCTCGAGCTTTGTATTCTAAGATGTACTCCTTTATTCTTTCAGTTGGGTTCACTAGATGCCATTATGATTTGAATGTCTACATATTATGGCATGATGATTCACTATTATTTTTGGTTCTCTATGTGGATGACCTATTAATCACATGGATTTATTCATCTACCATTATCGCAATGAAAACTTCTTTGTCTAATAGGTTCTTAATGAATGACTTAGGTTTGTTTTATTACTTCCTTGGGATTGAAATTTCTCATTCTGAATTTGAGATAACTATTGCACAATCCAAGTATGATCTTGATTTGATTGCATAGTTTAACATGGCTTATTATAATTCAACTCTAACTCTTTTTCTATCTAGTGTGAATCTTAAGGATGATTGTCCATATCCTTTGGTTTATGGTACCTTATATTGATAACTTGTTGATAGTGTCATCTACTTTACACATAGTAGACATGATATTTCATATGTAGTGGGAATGGTCTCTATATTTATGTAAGAACCACATGAATTTCACTAGAAATTATCTAATGTAATTATCCATTACATTTAAGGTACTCATGGTTTCAAGATCTATTATGGAGCAGGCATCAATGTTTACTTAATTTGTTATACATATTTAAATTGGATTGGAAATATTTAGAATTGTAAGTCTAATTCAAGCGATAATCCCTCCCTCAATTTAGGTTTGATTAGTTCGTCAAGTAAGAAACATAATTTTATTATTTTATCTTCTATAGAGTGAGAATACAAAGGAGATGTTAATGCTACTAGTTAGACTATCTGGCTTCAGGGAGTAATCACTAAGTTGGGTATCTAGTTTTGATGTCTAACAGTCATCTTCTATGATAATTAAAGCATAACCAAGATTTACATGAGTATAGTCCTTCATCAAGAGACTAAACATATAGAGATTCACTTAATTTTCATTCAAGAGCTCATCCATGAACAATTAATTGATCTCCACTACATCTATAAAATAGAGAAAATTGTTGATATATTCACCAAACCCTTCATTGAGATCAAGTATGTTCATTTATAGGTTCTTATTAGGGTTCAGACAGCTCTAGCATACTCCTTTAGGTGGCATTTTATTGTACTTGGGTACCTCATCGATAATTTATGTTGAGACCTAAATCTAATTATAAATGTGTCTGTTTATTTTGATCGTATTCAAAAATCACTACCTAAAAATTAAAAGTGAGCAATTAAAATTGCAATGAAACATAAATTAGGATACGAAAATTCATATTTAATTAGAAATGTCACACTTGCATGTGTGATGAATGCATTTGTTGAGATTTGAAAAATTCCCTTGTATATGCAAGAGAAAGTGACTATCAAGACTTAGTGGCTATATATTTTCTAGGACCAAATTAACCAATGAGAAAAAGAAATTCAAAATCCTAAAGATACTGACTAGGGTCTAATTGAAGTTGAATTAGAACAAATTACATAATCATTTTTTCATGGATTTGAGAATTTACATTCAATAAAAGAATTTGAAGAGAACATTATTCTAATAGCACCATTTAAACGTTTTAAGCCATTAGGTACTTTTTAGGATACCTTTACTTAGAATAAATGAACATCCCAACTTTATAATATGGTTGTGCCTGCCCAATGATGTTACAATTTTTTTTTCCTACCATAAAATTATAAAATGGGAATTTTTACATCAACATAAGGACATTGCAACTCATATCACAAATCTCTTCTTGAAAGCAATTAAAATTATCTTTAAACAATTTTCTAGTTTTACATGGATATGTTTAATAAAAGGCGAATTGAAAGGGAAACATTCTATGCAAAAGACCTTAAAAAATACAAATATAAGAAATATTTATAAATTTCAAATAGATTTTTGTTTCTTAAAAACATTTGACTTTCACATGAATATTTAGGAAAAATTAATAAAAACATCTTTATAATGATAAGGCAATTAGGACCACCTATATTTTTCATCATGCTAATGAGTGTAGATATTGTTTGGAATCCCCTTTGAAATGCATTAAAAAATATGCATAATGAAAAAAATTCCCAACATAATGAGAATATATGCTCAAATGGTATCGATTTGATGATAAGAAAGAATTTATTAATTTGTAGATATTATTTCAATCATAAACTAAATGCATTTAAGAATATGATGTTGCAAAATAAAGAATTGTTTGGTGACATTGTCAATTATTTTTTGTAATAGAATTTAAAAATAGAGGAAATGAACACATTCACTTTATGCTACGGATATGCAATGTACTAATCTATGACCAATCTCCAAATTTTGAAATTGAATCATTTGTGATAAAATACATATCTTGCAATTTGTCATTTCCAAATGAAACATTAATGCAAATGCAAATCCATCATTATACACAGATATGTAAGAAGTACAAAAAGTCATTTACATACCTTGTAGCCATCTTCTCTTCTGTTTCATCATGCTCCACTCATATGAAAAGTTTATAAAATTCATCTGTATACTCTTGTATACTATGATTTTTTTGCCTCAAATTCTAAAGTCTTTTGTATAAGGTTTGTGCATAATCCACAAGAATAAATTTCTCCCTCATCTTCTTCTACATATTTTTTCACAAATTAATCTTCTCTTTACCTTTTCTCTATCTCTCTTTCTTCAAGGGATCCCACCAAATAATTTCATGACTTTTCAATTTCATGCATGCAAACTTTACCTTCTTGTCTTCTCTCATAGTCTTCCATCCGAAGAACTTCTCCATGTTATTCATCCAATCTATCAACTCCTTTGGTTTTAAACTACCTCATAATCTAGAACATCAACATTTATTCCTTCATTTCTTCCTTGTAAAGCCCAAACCATCCTCTTTTCCATCGATGGTGGTTGATCTTGTTGATCTTCTTACTGAATTTCTTCATCATGATCTGTGTCTTCCTCATCACCACCTTGTCTTCTTTGTTGATTGGTGATAACCTATGTTAATTGTTGAACTTGCCTTTGTAGCTCTTTTATAGTCTAGTTCATCTAAGCAATACCTCCTCATCCTCTTTCCATGCTTTACTCCTCCAAGATTTGAACTTTCTCTCATACTAAATAATGAACCCAAAAACTAACAAGAACAAGAAAATTATCAATAGATCAAGAACTTGAAACAATACTTAGAATTGATTCATATTGATTTTTTGAAATAATTAAAAAATTAAAACATGCTTAAATAATCCTAAACTCAAAAAATAGAGTCTACATGCAAAATTTTTAAAAAAAAAACTAAAATCTAAAAAAATATCTACTTTTAGCAGCTATTATTTTAGTATGTCATGCATACAAAGTACATGAAGCTCTAAAAATATCCTAAAATATTTTAAAAACTAAAATTATTCTATAGGATGAAATTCAACTGAAGTTAACTTTTGGTTCTAAAAATATACGATTTCTAAAAATAGAAAATTATCGAAAACATCATTAAACGTTAATTTCAAACCCTTAGATGATCATGTTTGACCTCCAAAAAATATCAAAATCAAATCTAAGTGAATAGAGTTTCTTAGAGAAGAATTAAACTTTTCGATATGATCGTTTTGACATATGAAAAGGCTCAAACGAAATTACGAATCAAAAGATCCAAAAGGTTAACCTAAGTTTTCTACATCATTTTGATTTTATATATTATGAAAACTTTAATTATCACATTCTACTTCGAAATGTATGAAAAATACAATCAAGAATTGCATCTTTAAAATAGTGTAAATTAAACATATATGCAATGTTAACTCATGACATTGATTTACATGATATGGTTTGGATTTTAATCTACATGATTTGGCTTGGCTTTTAATTAGTATTGATCATATTTTATTGTTATTTTTTCCCAATATTTTTATTTTGAATTTTACATTATTTTTTATGATATTAATCTAATTATTTTATTTTATTATTATTTTAAAATATTTTTTTAAAAATGTTTCAAATTGTATTGTATAATTAAAAAATTGTAATTATTTTGGAAAAAAAAATTCAAATGATAATCAAATTGAAATGAGATATAATTTTGAATAAGATAATGCTATTATATTTTATTCGATGATACTATATAAAATATCTATCAACATAATAAATAAAATATATAAATAAATAAAATATTTATTTCTATATAAATATATTTTTAAATAATAAATTATAATAACACAACTTTTTATTTTTAAATTTATATTATTTTAATTTTATTAATTATAAATTATTATAAAATATTTAATTATTTTTATAATAATATATAAAAATAAATAAACAAATAAATAAAAAATAAACTTAAATAATTGATATCATAACAATAAAAGAAGTAATATTTAAATTTAATTTATTTAAAATCAATGCCCTCTAATGATTCAATATGGAAAAGGACACGATAATATAATCAATTTTTATTATCATTAGCCTATTAGTAAATGTTATCAGGAGAGTTATAGGTAATAGTTGTTAGGGACAAATTTAATAATTATTATTACATAAATTGTTTTTAAATAATAATTTATATTATTAATATAAGACCATTTTTAAATTTATATTATTTTAATTTTATAGATCCGAGCATATTTATATATAAATTTCATAAGAAAATCAAATCATTATTCAAAATATTTTTATATTCCACATTCTTGGTTTCCAATCGACTATATCTTAAATTTGCTTCTCTTTATAATAATTTATAAGAATATATTTTTATTAAATATAAAAATAGATATCAACATTAAAAAAAAATAATATATAAATTTAATTTATATTCATGTTCATATGAGAAAAGAAAAACCAACGATATATAATTAGTTACATGTAAGTTTAATCCTGATTGATTCATAGTTAGTAGTAGTTAAACGCCACTACTAGTGAAAACACTTACTATTAAAAACACTACTATTTCCATGAACAACATTAAAATAGCACACCTTTCCTACTATGGCTACCACTTTTAAGTAAAATTCTATCTTGAAAACTGCAATCACTTTCTAAGAAAGAAGACCATATTCACTCATGTCAGTTGCTTTATTTAAATGTTATCTCTGTTACTTTACTTTTAAAATGTTTTGAAAACTACAATCATTTTTTAAATATTATGTCTGTTATTTTATTTATTATTTATTCATGTTGGTTTAGTTTCGAAATAATTAATTGAATTTTTTATATTTTATTTTATAACATCGGTTTTCAAATAATTAATTAAATTATTTTATTCATATTAACTTTTAATTAATTAATTAATTGTCAACCCATTTATACCATTACACACTTTTAATTGTAAGAAACACTTATCGATGTAAAAAATATATAAATATAATATTTATTTCTATTTAAATATTTTTTCAAAATATTAAATTATAATACCACAATTTTTTAATTTTAATTTTATTAATTACATATTATTATAAAATATATATTTATTTTTATAATATATAAAAATGTAAAAAAAATAATAATTCAGATCTAAATAATTAAATATCTTAACAATAAAAATAATTAATAGTTAAATTTAATTTATTTAAATAAATGAAAAAACGAGAATAATCAATGCCCACAAGTAATTCAACATGGAAAGGGCCACAATAATATAATCAATTTGTTTGATAATTAACCTAGTAATAACAACTATTAGATGAGTTATGGGTAGTAAATATAGATACAAATTTAATATTTTTATTATATAAATTATTTATTAAATAATAATTTTTATTATTAATAAAGATAATTTTTAAATTTATATTATTTTAATTTTAAATTACTATAAAATAAGTATACTTTTCCTTATAATAATTTATTTGAATATTTTTTATTAAACATATATATATATAGAAAAGACAAAAATATATAATTAATTACATCTAAGTGTAATCCTGACTCATAGTTACTAGTTGTTAAACGCCACTACTAGTGAAAACACCTACTATTAAAAACACCACTATTTCTATGAATAATAACATTCCTACTATGGCTGCCACTTCTAAGTGAAATTCTATTTTGAACACTACAATGATTTTCTAAGAAATAAGACTATATTCACTAGTGCTATCATGAAGAATATAACCAGTTCCAAAAGATAATGTAATTGTGGTAAATACTATAAGTGAAGTGTGATGGTTGATGAGCATTCCCTTTAACAATAATTTTATAAATTTTTTTATAGTGAAGGCCTGCCGATATTAATCACAAAGACTGTTCGTTGCAAAGGGCAATCATTTTGCAATGTCTGCTGTAAAATATTAATACTTTACTTGTTTTCCTAGTTACCCTTAAATAAACAATAGTCCCTTTGACAAACAGTGAATCAGATTCTTTCACTGAATTCATGTCTGTAAGTACATTTGTCATGTACTCAAAATATTATATCTTCCTCATGTACCCAGCCCCTGCATACTTTTTGACGGGGACGATTTTGCTGCTGGTGTTGTCAATGATGCAGAAGGGTCTTCTTTTTGAGAAGTCTGGATGTGGCCACAATGAATTTTCTATTATAGTTACTGATTATTAACCTTTTATCTTGTAAGATTATTTGATTAACAAATAGTGGAAAATAACACAACTGTAATTTCACAAGTACAAACACATCAACAAGATGAACTCAATATTTTCAGACAATTGTCCTTGGAAAAACTTCATAGAGAAAACCAGTACTACAAATGAAAAATATATTAACCTTCAGCTAATCAAGAAATATAAATATTGCTTGCCTCTTATTCGCAGAGCTCCGACTATCTCCTAATCCTCCTGTTGATATTCCTGCACTACTATCTTTCAAACACTAACACTATGCCCTTGCTAATACTGCAAGACTACTTGCTAACACTACAAGTTTCTCTAAAACTTTATGATTACAACTGACCCAATGACCCCCTTTTATACTACTCTCGTTGCAAATCAACCTCTAAGATTGCGACAACTCAATAACCATAAACAACCTTGGTTATGAGGTGTCAAATAGAAAGTGTCAATATTAAATAACAATTGTTCTATCCTAACAATATTTGTTTGACAAAAACAACCATTAACTAAATTCTAGGCTAGGACTAACAGTTGTTCAAACTACCCATAACTAACCTTGCTATACTCAGGGGAGAACAAACAGTTGTCCAAGCTACTAAGATTAACACTCCCTCTTAGTGAGGAAGCTGTTCTGCATGACACCCAATATCTCTCTAAAGAAGATGAATTTTGCCTTCCCCAATGCCTTTATCATAATGTTTGTTACTTGTTGATATGTGGATACAAACTGTAGCTCAACAACCCTACACTGTACACAATCTCTGATAAATTGATACCTGATGTCTATAGGTTTTGACCTATCATGAAACACTGGATTCTTAGTCAACTTGATGCAACTCTGATTGTCATAGTGTATCACCGTAGTCTCAATCTTTTGACCAAAAAAGGATACTAGCAACTTTCGAAGCCATATAGCTTCACATGTTGCCATACTAGCTGCTATGTACTCTAACTCTGCTGAACCCAGAGCCACAGACTTTTGCTTCCTGCTGAACTAAGATACAACTCCTGATCCCAGACTGAAACAACACCCAAAAGTGTTCCTCTTGTCCATTATACTACCTACCCAATCTACGTCAGTATAGCCCAGCAACCCAATTCCTTTACCTCGAGCATATCTAATTCCATACACGATTGTACCATGCAAATAACACAACACATGCTTTGCCACAGTCCAATGCACTCTCTTTGGCTCAATCATGAACTGACTAAGAGAGTTAACTGCAAAAGCTATAACTGGCCTGGTATTGACCAAATACATGAGAGAACCAATCAACTACCTGTATAAAGTAGGGTCTACATCCTTCTCCATGGATGCATCTACCTCCTCCAATTCGTGATCATGGGTGTAGACATGTCTTTGCAATCTTCCATCTGAACCTTTTCAAGATTTCCATGCAATATTTCCTTTGCCCAAGGAAAATGTCTCCATCTTTCTGCCATACCTCCATGCCTAGAAAGTAGTGCATAAGTCCCAAATCCTTCATCTCAAACTATGTTGCAAGATCTCTCTTGCATTCTTGTATGATCCCCAATGAACCTATAAGAAACAAGTCATCCACATATAGGATAAGAATGCGAATCTCACCTCCAAATAACAAGTAGTAGAGATTAGCATCTGCCTCACTCTTCACAAATCCCATTTCCTGCAAGTAACTATCAATGCACTCATACCATGCTCTGGGAGCCTGCTTGAGTCCATACAATGCTCTCTTCAATCTACACATGTGGGTCTCTTTGTTGTGTGCTACAAAGCCTTCTGGTTGTTCTATGTATACCTCCTCTTTCAACTCACCATTGAGAACTGTTATCTTGACATCCATTTGATGGATTTGCCATCCCATTTGTGCTGAAATTGAAATTACAGCTCGTATAAAAGTATACCTGGCAACTGGAGCAAATGTCTCCTCGTAGTCTATTCCCTCTTTCTGAGAGAACCACTTTTCAATGAAACTTGCCTTGTATTTTTTGATGCTACCATTTGCATTGTGCTTGATCTTATAGATCCAGCGTGATCCAACCACTACCCTCTCTGTTGGTCTAGGCACTACCTCCCACACATCATTTTGCATAATTGAAGTATACTCCTCAATTATTGCTTCTTGCCACACTTGATGTTATGCAGCCTCCTGATATCTAGAAGGTTCACTATCTACCAAGTTACTAACTAATGCAACATAGTCATCATACCTGGATAGTGGTTTCTGTTGTCTACTACTCCTCCTAGGAGTGCCTACTAACTCTTGAGTATTCTTCTGAGTCTGTTGAACCTCACTGTTCCTACTGCCAATTCTAGAAGATGATATATCAACCTCCATGTATTTTTGATGCATCTCTTCTTGCACCTGTTGCTCCATACTCTAAAAACTCTCTCCTCCTAAGTCTATGCTTGTACTAGTAACTGTACTCGAGCTTTGCTGCCCTTGACTCAATTGACTGATCCTTGGAACTTTTGTTGGCTACTCACTCTGATCATCTACAGGCAAATTTCTAGATCTTCTAAATGCCTTGTCCTCCATGAACTTGAAATCATGTTGAACAATAACCCTCTTGGTCCCCAAAATGAACATCCGATATGCCTTTGAGGTTTTGTTGTACCCCAAAAATTACCCTCTTTCTACAGTATAATCTAACTTGGTACGTGTATCCTTAGAAATGTGACAATATGCCAAAGTCCCAAAGATCCTGAAGTGACTGACATTTGGCTTCTTCTCAATGAATGCTTCCTCTGGTGTCATCTTTCCTAGTACCTTATGTAGAACTCTATTCTATATGTAAACTGTTGTACTACATGCTTCTACCCACAGATAATGGGGTATATCCCGGTCATGCAACATAGCCCTTACTACCTCTGATATAGAATGATTCTTCCTCTCAGCAACCCCATTCTGTTGTCAATTGTAAGGAACAATCCACTCTCTCTTGATTCCTTCTTTGGTACAGAACTCTTGGAACTCATTGCTTTTGTACTCACCTCCATTGTCTGATCGAAGAATCTTTGTCTTCTTTCCTGTTGAATTCTCCACAAGAGCTTTGAACTCTTGGAAGCGACTGAAAACCTCATCCTTGGTCTTCAAGAAGTATATCGATGTCTTCCTAGAGAAGTCATCAATAAAAGTAACAAAGTACTCATACCTTCTGAGAGATTTCATCAACATTGGTCCACATATATCTAAATTTATTAGATCAAGAATGTCTTTGGATCTGGTGTCACTCCTTGGAAAAAATGCTTTAGCAAAATTCCCCAACACGCATCCCTTACATACATCATCATGCTCTGTGCTCAACTTAGGAACACCTGTTACTATCTTATGAAGAAATTTAAGTTCTCCATGATGTAAATGGCCCATCTTTCTATGTCATATCTCTCCTTAATCTCTAGGATTACTAATGCTCACTAGTGCCTTATTAATATCAAACTGCAATCTATAAAGTCGGCCACTCCTAACTCCAATAGCTATGGTTGATTTCGAGTCCTTGTGTTTGATTAACACATGTGCCCCTCTAAAGAGTACATTGTATACTTTGTCTTGAAGGATAGATACATAAATTAAATTCATCCCTAAGCCTGGAACATGCAACACATCATGAAGAGGAATCATCTTACCACTCTCCCTTTGAAACTGAACTATTACTTTCCAAACTGAGTTGAGTTTGGACATGTTCCCCATAGAGATTTGGATGTTGCTACTCTAACTCCTGTCATATGATATGATGCCCCATTATCTATGTACCAAACACTCTATGAGGTTGAGCTAATCATACATGCTATGAGTGCAAATTCATCTTCCATTCTACTAGAGAGCTCATCTGCACTTGCTGAAGCTGCAACTTGCTTATTTCCTTTCTTTACATTCTTCTTCCTTTCTAGGCAATCATTGACATAGTGGCCAAACTCGTGACAACCATAGCACTTGATCTTCGAATAATCTTTCTTCTTTTCACCTTCTGAATTTTATCCTTTATAAGACCCCTTCTTTGCTTTCCCTTTCCCTGATAGAGCAACATTTTCCTATTCCACCTCACTTTTTTTACTCTTATTGTTGGTTCCATTGATAATATTTAGTCTAAGCTCTTCCTGAGTGAAATCACTCCAAAGTCGATCCCAACTTGGTAAGGTGTCTCATCCATTTATGACTTGAACGAAGACATCCCACTATTTAGTAAACCCATTAAGGGATATTCTCACTAGCTCATCATCATCTAGCTTATCTCCAATAGCTATTAACTCATCCTTGACAAGTCTAAGCTTGGTGAGGTAACTTGTCACGTCCTCTCCCTTATTCATCTGGGTATTTCTCAGCGTTTCTCTGAGAATCAGCTTCTGATTAGTAGTAGCATTTTGGTATAGATTTAAAATGGCTTCCCACATCTTCCTTGTAGTATCTAAATCTGTAATATGTGGTACTATATGATCCTTGACACCATCCAGGATAATCCTCCTAGTCTTGGCATCATCCTTTCTATATGCTGCAAGCTGCGTAGAATTTGTAGGTATAGCTACAGTAGTAGTCACATAATTCTAGATTCCACTCTCTTCTAGCAATAAAGAAATTTTGACTTTCCAGACACCAAAATTAGAGGCACCATCTAATCTATCCTGATCTCTTAAACCAATAGAGGCCATCACAAAGGTTTTGAAAAAAAATAATTCTAAAGAGGCTAAGTTGGGTTTTATAAACCTACACTTCTTTCACCTAGGATAAATCTCTTCTACCCCAGCAAAGATCTGATACCATGTGAATTTTCTATTATAGTTACTAATTATTAACCTCGTATCTTGTAAGATTATTTGATTAACAAATAGTGGAGAATAACACAACTGTAGTTTCACAAATACAAACACATCAACAAGATGAACTCAATATTTTTGGATAATTGTCCCTGGAAAAACTCCGTAGAGAAAACTAGTACTACAAATGAGAAATATATTAAGCTTCAGCTAATCAAGAGATACAACCACTGTTTGCCTCTTACTGGCAGAGCTCTGACTATCTCCTAATCCTCCTGCTAATATTCCTGCACTGCTATTTTTCAAACACTAACACTGTGCCCTTGGTAATACTGCAAGACTACTTGCTAACAGTGCAAGTTTCTCTAAAACTTTATGATTACAAATGACCCAATGACCCCTTTTTATACTACTCTCATTGAAAATCAATGGTTGAGATTGAGACAACTAAATAACCATAAACAACCTTGGTTATGAGGTGTCAAATAGAAAGAGTCAATATTAAATAACAATTGTTCTATCCTAACAATATTTGTTTGACAAAGACAACCATTAACTAAATTCTAGGCTAGGACTAATAGCTGTTCAAACTACCCATAACTAACCCTACTATATTCAGAGGAGAACAAACAACTGTCCAAGCTACTAAGATTAACAGACGCCGCCTCCTCCTTCAGGAAGTGTTATACTTGCGAAATCAACAATGGTGGTTGTTTGGCTATGGAAGGAGGCACTAGTAACAGTAATGAAGAAGCAGGTTTGGGAAAATTCAAGTGGTGCCCAACTGTTGTTAATATTTTTGTAGCTCAAAAGGTGGAATGTGGAATTGTTTTAAATCAACTAAAGATTAGATATGCTTTAAAACAATTCAAGTTGGATTTTCAGCAACAGTAGTTTCTATTCTTTAAATAGAATTTTTCTATGTTTGTAAGGATAAGATAAATCCTAGAGTGATTTTATGTGTAAAAAGGAAAAAAGCCAAAGAAAGCAAGAAAAGTTTCTCGCATGATAAGTAAAGAAGCAAGAAAAAATTCTTTTCTTGCACGCTAAGTAAAGCAGCTAGGTTCTCCAATAAAAGTAAGATTGCTGTCGCAAACTCATATATTGTAATTTTTTGAAAGAAAAGTTTGTTGTTAGGCTGAATAGAAGATCCAACATTTGCAAGTTTTTCCCGCATTGGGGTTTCCTGGGTATATCTGTGTTATTGTCTTTTTGTATTGGCTTATTGTTATTTTTTGCTTCCACTGTTATTAGTTGTTAATTAACCTAGTTGTATTAATCATTATAAATCAGATTTATGTCTGTGAATTTATTGTGGAATTAATCTATTACTGGGTTATATAAATTAACATGGTATCAGAGCTCTAAACTTTGAATATGAATCCAATATTTGTAATGCAAATTTCAAGAAAAAAATCAATTTTTTTCATCCTCAGTTCTTTTTGTGGCTATGGCAACCAGCATTCAATATGAGGACAGGCTCGAGGGTGTGTCTAACTTCTTACAATCGAAGGTTTGAATTACATCCATTCTCAAGGAGAACAAGCTGTGGATCTATGCTAGCACAGAAGTGACTCCACCAACAAATGATCCTGTTGCCTTAGATTCACATGAAGTTAAAGAGGCCAAGGTTGAGAGGATTATCTTGGATGGAGCAAGAGATCATTTAATTCCTTATTTATCAGGAAAAGACACCGCCAAGGAGATGTGGGATTTTCTCACAAAACTTTATCAGAGCGACTATCAGAGTCATAAGATGATGCTCAAGGACAAATTGCATAATACCAAGATGTCCAAAGGCGAGAGTGTGACCTCTTACTTGTCCAAGCTGACACAGGTCAGGGATGAGCTTACTACTATTGGAGAGATGATTATAGAAGATGAGTTGGTGCATATAGCCTTGAATGGTTTTTCAAAGCACTGGAAAGTGTTTGTCAAGTGTGTTGTTGGCAGAGATTGGCTACTTGATTGGGCAGGCAGTACAGCTGATCGAAAGAGCACTTCAGTGTGTAGTTTCAATTTGGGATCAGGGGCAGTCTCTTGGTATAGTAGGAAACAAAATTTAGTTGCACTAAGTTCTATAGAGGCTGAGTATATGGCAGCCAGTATGGCTACATGTGAGGCTATATAGGTTTAGAAACTTCTAGCTGGGCTCTTTAATCAGGAGCTGGATCTTACAGTCATTTATTGTGATAATCAGAGTTGTATCAAACTCTTTGAGAATCCAGTGTTTCATGAAAAGTCAAAGCACATTGAGATCAAGTATCACTTCATCAGAGATTGTGTGGAGAAGGGGATAGTGAAGCTCAATTACATTCCTACGGATGAACAAATTGCAAATATCCTGATGAAGGCCTTGATGAAGAGCAAGTTTGAATTCTTTAGGGACAAGTTGGGTGTGGTGCAGAACACCTTCCTCACTAAGAGGGAGTGTTGAATTTTTTGTAGATTGAAAGGTGGAAGGTGGAATTGTTTTAAAGCAACTCAAGATTAGATATGCTTTAAAACAATTCAAGTTGGATTTTCAGCAATAGTAGTTTCTATTTTTTAAATAGAATGTTTCTGAGTTTGTAAGGATAAGATAAATCCTAAAGTGATTTTATGTGTAAAAAGGAAAAAGCCAAAGAAAGCAAGAAAAGTTTCTTGCACGCTAAGTAAAGCAGCAAGAAAGTTTCTTTTCTTGCACGCTAAGTAAAGCAGCAAGAAAAGTTTATTTTCTTACATGCTAAGTAAAGCAACTAGGCTCTCCAATAAAAGTAAGATTACTATAGCAAACTCATATATTGTAATTTTTTTAAAGAAAAGTTTGTTGTCAGGCTGAATAGAAGATCCAACATTTGCAGGTTTTTCCCCGCATTGGGGTTTCCTGGGTATATCTATGTTATTGTCTTTTTGTATTGGCTTATTGTTATTGTTTTTCTTTTGATGTTATTAGTTGTTAATTAACCCAGTTGTATTAATCATTATAAATCAGATTTATGTCTATGAATTTATTGTGGAATTAATCTATTGTTGGGTTATAGAAATTAACAGCCGTTGTTAGCCGATTGTATGTAATGTAGAATAAAGTTGTAGAACATAACATTATCAATAAATTCATACTTTTATTTCAGAAAAAAAATCAATGCAAGTTGTATACAACTATATTTATCTTCAGTATAAAATTAAAATGATCCAATTCTATAAACAACCGTCTCTAATTTTGAGAAAATTGGATCTTCTTCTACCACCCTTTAAATTTTACTCCTTATTTCTGGGTTATACATTTCTCTGATAAATTTGCCATAAAACAATGATTTGTATACTTCATCAATTGTTTCCATTATTTCTGTGAATATCCATCTCTTTTTATCTATCTACTTCCATTGATTTAAAGATGAAATAATCGCCTGCACTTCGATCTCTAACCTAACATCGAATCCTTCTGCATAACCTAACCAAGCTGTAGCATGCAGACAGGGAGGTACTATAGCCACATCAAGACTATTGTTTTAATGGTAGCTATTGTCCATTGGCCCTTCTGGTTTTTGATTTTTTGAAAAGCAATCATTAAATCCTTCCAATAATTATTATTGTATTTCAAAAATATAAATATTGTAAATATCTTGTTAAATAAATATATAAATAAATAAATGAAAAGTAATTGTTTTATGGGAAAGTAATTTATATGTACAACATATTACATTAATCTTAAATATAATATATAATTCATATTTAAACCAATTAGGATAGATATTTAAATAAATTTATGTAAAAGATGTTGAGAAATATAATTCTTAAAATGTCTATATTATATTTAATTAAATATATGATATAATTAAAAAAAATACCTTTAAAAATGATTACTCTAAACATCTTTTAGATAAATTTATCTAAAATATAAATATTAATTTATGTCCTATAATTATCTATAAACAATCTAGACTATAAACTATCATATACAACCAAAAAACCTAAAAATAGAAAATCAATTTCCAAGCCTATGTTATGGTTTACCTTCAACATCGAAACAAGAGAAACATAAATCCCCTTCAAATGGCAAACTGAGTCTACCCACCAATAAAAGATTAAAAAAACATTGAAGCTAGGAACATTTTTTTTTGGTTAAGAATGTTGGTGTAGCACGTGATACTTTTAATTTAAGGTGCACAATTTGTTTTCTCAAGTTATGTCACAAGACTTTATTAGTAAAGCTAAGCTCCAAGAAGCATATGGATGTTTGTTACCCCTGGGTCAAGAGATGGAATAATTTAACAAACAATTAAATTCATGATTTCTCTAAAGGTGTAAGTTATGCTAAAAGGGATGTAATTTTTTTTATTTTGATGAAGTAGGGTTTTATAAAGTGAAAGAGTATAATTTCATTGTCATAACTTGTTTTAAACTCATGATTATTAATTATGTCTCAATTTTTGTACATGAAGCATTAAGAAACAATAATATTATATTGATAATGGAGGCGATGATATAAAATGAGGTTATGTTCATACAACGTGAAAATGAGTTATGTAAGGAAGAGATATTTTGTTTCATATTGAAGTGGCGGGGAAGGATAAGGCCATATAAAACATAGATGTGGTGAAATATTCCAAGGTGAACTAGGCAGTGATGGTGAGGAGAAATGAGGTGATGGACTCATATAAACCTGAGCAAATACACATGCATATTTCATTGACATGTCACATCTATCAATGTAATCTACAACTTCCATTGAAATATTTGAGTTACCCAACATATGATTGAAACAAGTGTCATCTCAATAAAAATAAGGGTCAAATATCCAACTGCTCCTCTAAAAATATATAGAATACACCAAGTGTTAATTTAGATGAGTCTTAGATAAAAATATGATTATTTTAACTCTATAAAACATAATTAGATTAATCAAAATATAATTAAATGAAAAATGAAAAAGGATTGTTCAATGAAATACCTCTATTACATATCTAATCAACCGATGCAGGATGCCATGTATTCAAATATATACATATACATATATTTATAATTTTTTTCTATTCTCATTCTTAGTAACACTAACAATACCCATTATATTTCTATTTATTTAGTAAAAGAAAGAAATAAGAAATTGTTGTCAAGACCAAAAATAAAGCCAATTTGGGATAGTCTTCTAAATCTAGGTTTGAATCCCCACCAATCTTTACATACTCTCTCCAAACACTATGGAAATACAATGTATTTCAAATTCAGCACCAACCTAGTTATTATAGCTTCCCTTGTGGATATTACATGTTCCATGCTAAAAAGTGTAACTTACATGAAAGGGATGTAATTTTATATTTTGGTAGAGCAGAGTTTCTTAAAGTGAAAGAGTGTAAATTAGAAATTATATCTCAATCAAAACCCATGACTATTGACCCTATCTCATATTTTGTTCACAAAACATTTATAAATAATAATATGATAATCATTTTAATAATCTTTCCAAAACAAATTCTCCCTTACAAGTGTTCCCTTAGATATTATGTTTTTTTACAATAGGGATAAATATGATACTTACAAAGATAAGATCCAATGGTGGCTGCATTTTCTTCCAATGATATTAGTATGTACTTTCCATATGTTCTTAAGATTTATGTACCTATTAATATATTGGCAACATGGATGAACGAAAGCTACAAGATAGAATTTAAGAACTTAATGTCTTATACCTATGCCAATGTCATTTTAGCATGGATTCAAGCTATTCATCAAACTTGTATCCTTATACAATAAAATTAGCTCTCATGAAATCATCATAAACCCTTAAAAATAAAAAATAACCAATCAAATATGTCTCCACCCTAGAATCTATAGACCCGTTTATGATGTATGTAGTTCATGGAAATTGGGCAAGGACCTTGAATCTCTGTCTATTTTATGAAATCCCCTAAAATACCTTGTTGTTGCCCTTCAACATCACTACTCAACTCACCTTGAAATCATTCAGGTCACTTCTATTTTTTATATGATCTTGCTCTTCCACACCACTTCACCCTTGCTTAAACTCACCGTAAAATGGAATGTCTTTTAGCCACATAGCTCATTGCCACACCATATGAAGGAACACACAACCCCATTTTCCATTGTCATTTCCACTAGCAATATAAGATTATTGTTGCTTAATTCTTTATGCACAAAAGGTGAAATAAGGTTAATAGTCATGATTTTTGATTGAGGTGCAACCACTAATTTACACTCTTTTACTTTATAAAACTATGTTTTACAAAAATAAAAAATTATTTTCCTTTTGACGTAACTTGGGGGTAATTGTAAGTATAAATTTTGTAATGGACAAATCATAATGTGTTGAATGATGGCCCAACTAAACTTCTATCTTAGTTACATTGAGAGGTATAACTAAAATGGTAGAGAAGGGGTAAGAGCAGTAAGTACAATAGTGTGAGATGCTAATAAAAATGACTAGTCTTAAAATTAATATTTATTTTATTGTCACAAAGTAAATATTACTTTTATTTCAGAAAGATGATTCAAAATCATAAAATCTTGGGTATACGATGAGTTTGGAACCTATTTTTTATTAAAAAAGTCAAACCCGATAGTCTGGTTAAAATTATGTGACAAACGTTGTTGAAGATCGTGGTGGAGTGTAATAGTGTGAGATATCGATAAATATGGCCTGGTTAAAATTTAACGTCAAATCAATAGTCATAGGGTAGTTTTGACCTTAAACTTAATGTCTAATTAAATGTCATATATTCTTGTTTAGAGAAGACAATAAATTTTTTTTAATATCTTGAGCATAAAGTAGAGTATAGAGCCCAATATAGTGACATAACTAGATTGAGGCCATATCTTACCAATGATTGAGAAATTTACAAAAAAAATAATAAATGTGTTAATCTATGTAATATGTGATAAATCCAAGATAATACACTCAAAATTGAACTCTCTTAATATTTTCAAATAAATATATCTAAAATATTTATACTAGTTTTTTTTGCATTAATTTTAAATAAAAGTATAATTATAATAAAAGATAGTAAAAATGAGTGTAATAGTGTGAGATGATAATAAAAATGGTAACTTTTAAATTTGATATTTATTTTACTCTCATTTTTATTTGGAAAAATCATTTAAAAAATTAATCTTTTAAATATACAATAAAATTAATAATATTCAATGATATAATTAAATTGAAAACATTTATCATCCATAAATAAAATAAATTATAGAGAAAATAATTGATGATGGCGATTCACCATCCTATATGGCTTGTCGGTCGGTTTACTCCTCCACCTATATTTAGTTCAGAATATACAATTTTCCACATTTCGACCATTCAATCTGGCTTGGGGCTGGCCATATATAGCAGTATTTTCTCTTCCCCACATAAAAGAAAAGCCGGCCTTGCAACATCGTGGTCTATAAATCGCCATTGTCGAGATCAAGTAACAAGGAGTGGGACTTTGGCTACAAAATTGGTGCCTTAAATTTAACTCAGTTGAGTTAAGGAAGGGGAAGATCCCAATCTATATCCGGTTGTACGGGTTACCGATGGAGTATTGAATGAAGGGTACTCGAGTCAAATTGATTATTTGGTTGGTAAGTTTAGTAAGACTGACCTGGTGGCCATTGAAGGTTTTCTAGCATCCTATGTTATGGTGTGTTTTTTTTAGTTTTGGAGGAATAAATATGAGAGAGCATTAGCATTAAAACTTAATAAGGTTCTTGGGAGCAGAAGATTGATGTGGAAAATGTTCTTTTTTGATGTTACAAGTGAGAGGAATTAGGACATATTTATACAAATTGTTTAAAGGGAGTTAGTTCTTTCGGAAGGCCCAGATGAGGGTGAAAAAAGCCAAACTAAATTTTCAATCTCCATCATTTTTTTTAGATGTAATGGGGGACTAAACCCTCTCATGATGGAAGTGGGCATTCCTCATACTGAGACATGAATCAATATTGAAGCTACTAAAATTCACAAAGATAGGTTTGAAGGGGGGGAACTTATCTACCCCAACACCATGCTTAAGGAGTGCAACTTTGTCTCTAAGGAAACTCATAAATCTCATATATCTTAGTCACAAACCCCTAGAATGTGAATGGAATTCCTTCTCAAGATGATAGTAAAGGATCATGCTTGAAGCAAGGAGGGTCAGGAATGGTGGGGGAGTTAATGTTGTCCCTGCTTCTTAAGGACTTTGAAGATGAAAATGATGAAGAGTTGAATTCTCTTAAATTTCTTACTCTTTCTCAAACAGTTAGTACACTGTCAAAACCTAATTTCAGGCTCGAGGTATGAGAGGAAGGAATTCAGCCAAAGAGATTATTATGGTAGAAGTTTTGGCTGGGAAAAAAATCTATGGATAAATTTGTCACCCTAAAAAAGTGGGGGGTGGAAGGTCCCTCTACCCCATAATGAAGGTATTCTCTTAGAATGTTAGGGGATTAAATCACCCTAAAAATAGGTGTATGGTTAGGCACCATTTATAGATTCATAATTTTGATGTTTTCCTTCTCTAAGAGACCAAACTTAATAGGGAGGAAATTGTTGGGTTGATGAGCAAGGGATGAAATAGATGGATTTGTTTTAATAAGCTAATAAGGGCTTCAAGTGGTCTTGTAGTTTTATGAGATCCATCTAGGGTCCTCGTTGAAGAATGTAACTTGAGAACTAGTTAGCAATTGTGTAAGATAACAGTTTTCACCTCAAATATTATTTTTTATTTTAACATGGATGGGCCAAAATCAAGTAATTTGAAAGCACATTGTTGGGATCAAATATAAAATCATCTAGATCTTCTACCTAGATAAAAGTGTTTTTTAGGGGGAGATTTTAAAGCCATCTTGTTGAATGCAAAGAAGAGAAGATGGTTATTGAGGGAGACTCGATCTCATAAATACTTTTCCATATTTGTAACATTCACTAGGCATTTAGACATTATCCCTAAGAATGGACCTTTTTCATGGATAAATATAAGATTGAGCTTTAGTAGCATTGCAAAAAGGTTGGATCATTTTCTACGTACTCCTAAGTACCTAGATGTGGATTCGGTGATTGAGGGTAACATTCTTCCCATCTCCATCTTGGACCATGCTCCTATTGAGATGAAAATCATTGAGGATGGAGACCGACACAAATGCACTTTTATGTTTGAGATGATGTGGCTTCAAGATCCTTCATTATTCATGATCAAGTCAAGAAATGGTGGAACAAGGCCCATATGGTAGCTGGAGTAAAAATGTCATCCATCATTAAAAAAATATATTATATCAATATGTGTCTTACAGACCGGAAGAAAGACAACTTCAAGAATATCTTGAAGGATGTATCAAGAGTGGAGGCAGAGTTGACAACTCTTAATAAGGTGGTCTTGAACATAGGTATGGATTCAATTAATTATGTTAGAGAAAAATAATTATTAATATATTTGGAAGAGCTACATATTGAAGAGGATCTCTACTAGAAGCAAAAATATAGAGATCAAAGGCTTAAGGAAGGTAACAAAAACATAGATTCTTCAAAACTTCACATGGGAAGGGGGGAGTGCCAATCATATCATCTCCAGCAAAGCAAAGGATGGGAGTGTGATTGAGACCAATTCTGAGATTAAATAATAAATTGTAGGTAGTTTTCAATACCTTATTATTAGTTTAAAGGTGTCATTTATTGAGGCCCAAACAAGAAGCATCAGTCACATTCCCAAAATTGTTACAAAGCACCACAACAACATGCTAATGACACCTTTCACCAATTAAGAAGTGATAATGGTGGTTTTTTCAATAGAAAAAGTAAATCCCCTAGTTTATATGGGGTTCCAATAGCCTTTTTCCAAAGCTTTCGGGATATAGTGGATGATGATGTGTCTAGTATGGTGGAGGAATCTCGTAAAAACTAGAGGATTAGGCCTAAAATTCACTACACTTTCATCACATTAATTCCAAAATGTGAGACTCAAACATCATTTGGGGACTTCATGCCAATTTATCTTTGAAATAAGTGTATAATATCATTTCAAATGCCAACACCTTTAGACTCAAGGCTAATTTAGATTCCTCGATCTCTAATGAGCAGGGTGGCTTTGTGCCCAACAAAAATATCCATGATGGAATCATAATAACTCATGAAATAATCCATTCACCTATAATAGGCCACAAGAAAGGGATGATATTTAAATTAGATATTAGTAAGACATAGTTTTATGTGTGTTGGCATTTCTTGATCACAAATCTCGAAAAAAGTGGATTTATCAAGGAATGGTATAACTAGGTATTTAGCTATATTTCAAGTCAGAGATTCTTGATCTTAGTTAATGGGTAACTTAATGGTTTCATTTAAGCCTCTCAATGTATAAGAAAAATATACCCACTCTACCCATTCATTTTCATACTAATGGTAGAGCCTATGAGAAGGGAAATATCGAGGGCTTCTACAAACAATTTGATTAGATAGATCACGGGTTTGATTAAAGGGATGAAGGTCATGAAAGGTCTCGAGAGTCTCATGCATCAAAAATTTGTTGATGACATGGTGTTTTTGGCACAAATTTGGAGAGAGAAGTGCTTCTTTTAAAATATATATTGGATGATTATGAGAGGCTTTGGGGAAATTGGTCAATATGGCTGATTCTAAAATTTATTCTATTAGCACTCCATGAAGGGCATAAGCTAGAAATCATGGGAGTTATATATTTTAAAATTGGAAAATTACCTACCAAATACCTAGGTCTACCATTATTTGTGAGAGATGATAAAGCATGCTTATGGCACAATTCAATCATATTTTTATGGGCAAGTGGCTCTCCTTGGTTGGTAGGATAACCATTATTAAGTATGTTTTAAATGTCTTCCAATTTAAACTATATCTGTTATGCAACCACAAGTTAAAATGTTGAAGGAGCTCTATAGTAGTATGAAAAACATTATATGGAAAGAAACTTAAGATAAAATTATAATCCCTCTAATCAGTGCAGATAATGTGTGTTTACCTCATATTTAGGGAGGGGGTGGCATCAAAAGGTAAGAGGAAAATATTAATTAATAATAAATAAGACTATATTCAATATATCAGGGTGAAGATATGTCTATATTTAGTCAACCTGGGTTATAAAATGGTAGATCAAACTAAGCATCCCTCCGATGGGCTAGATTTATATGTTGGAGTACAAGGCAGACCTTCCTAAGGCTATGGTGTTTGCCTAGCTAGCCATGTAAAGGAGGATTTTGACTCAGGATTAGCTTCACTCGATGGGCATTGGTGTGCCATATAGATATATCATGTGTTTGTTGGTAGAAAAAGACACTAATCATCTATTATTTTGATGCCCCTTTGCTGTGGATGGTTGGGAATAACTTTACAACAAACTTAGTTGGTGTTGGGTTAGGATGTAATCTTTGATGTAAGCATTTACATCTTGGCTAATTGGGTCCCCTAAGGATAAATTTTCCTATTTATGGTAGACATGTCTAGAGATTCTAATTTAGACTATATGGAAGGAACACAATCAATGAATCTTCAAAGGGAAGATAAGCTCACTTGAGTATGTGTTTAAAAAAACATAAGTGACAATGTCATAAGTAGGATGCACATGTGCCAAATGGTGTAAAGGGAGTCTCTCCATGTAGGGCCCAAATATCATCTCCTCTTGGACCCTGTTAAAGGTCCTCTCCCCATTAACAGGTATATCATATATCCTAAGGCTCTTCTACAAGATGGTAAGATAGAGTGGTTACCTCCAAATCCTGGATCAAAATTAATTTTGAGGGGTGGCTAAGGGAAATCAAGGGGAATTAGGGGAAAGTTTTATGATTTGGAATTGTGTTGTATCCTTGATCGTAACAGATTCAATGAAGCTCATGGATGGAACCAATAATGAGGTGGAAACTCAAGCTCTAGTCATTTGTTTGGATCTATTAACTCACTATGGCTTGATCAGGTTGTTATTTAAGTTGATTCAATGGTGATAATCTAGGGTTTTACACAATCAGAAGGTTGGGATGTGGATTTTTGATAACATGTTAAGCCTTTCCTAGGATGTGTTGGACTCTCTCAATCTCTAGGAATCTAAGCATTAATTTCATGAAACAAATTTGATAGCATATTTCTTAGCTAATAAAGGCATAAAGTAGGTCGGAGAAGTGGTTTGGGATAATGATTAGATTTTTTGGTTGTTACGCGAGTTTGAGTCAAGTATCATTTTAGGGGGTGGCCCAATGTGCATCATGTCTCATGATTGAAGTATGGGGAGGAAGACATCATTTAATGACATTACTTTAAGCTCCCATGTTTTTAAGGTGTTACTCCCACAACAAACTTACTTGGTCACGTGGTATCTCATTTACATTTATGTCGGGGGGTACAATGTTTTTTGACACTTGCACTAGAGAGAGGTGATCTTCAATAGTTCAAAATAGGGTTTAAACACATGGACTAAATGGTCCAAGTCATTTTTAGTGAACCATTACTATAAGTGAAAGATACTAAGCATGAGATGGCATTTGATGATAGGGTGTCAGTGAGATACTAGAGGAAGTTTTCATGCTTCAATCTGGGAGTACTCTGTAGCTGATTAAAGAGATTATTGGGATGGATTTTCATAAGATGCCCAACCACATTAAGGTAAATTCATTGATTTATTCAATGTTTTTGGGCAATTGGTTGTTGGTTTTGATGGACAAGGGCATCTTGATGGTAATTATGGAAAGGATTGTTCCCTTAGACTTTAGGGTTGGTATGGAGATAGTTATGGGTGAATTTTCATTAGTGGAATACCACACTTTGATGCTATTCTAAGTGGAATATCAATGTTTGGTCCCTCGTAGGTCCTTCAGAGATCTATAGGACTAGTTTTGTATGTTGTTGGAACATGTAGAATTTATGCATGAGAGTCTTATAAATATAGGTCCTTTGGGTAGATTGCTACTAATTTTATACCTAGCCTCATTGAAGGCTCCTTTGGCTTTGGTGGTGGAAACACTGAGTTCCAGAAAGACATATCGCCTAGTAGCAATAGTGAAAATAATGGTGTGGTTGTACGGAAGCAACAATCCCCCCACCTCCAACTTGGGAACTAGGGATGGGTCCTACCACATGACAATGAGAAACATCTTTCCATATGTATCCCCACATGGAGACTGTAACATGTGCTCTAGGATTGGGTAGGTCATTTGAGATGAAATAGGCTAGCAGGCCTCCATTGAAGAGGTGGAAGATGGTGGTGGAGAAGGATGTAGATTCTTCAGGCGATGGGACTAGTGGTAATAATAGAATGGTTGTGATCATGTAGAGATAGGGAGGTGTGGCATCTTTGAGTAAGTTGGGTGTTAGCCACACTCCAAGGGATGGTGGTGGTGGTAAGACTAGTGGTTAACATGGGTTGTTGGACTGGTGTACTAGATCTTCTTCCTCTAGCTTAGTCTTTGTTTTCTTTGGTAGTCATGCTATGTCCATTTCAAGTTCTGTAAGTGGGATTTGTCTCTCAGGTCATGTTGTTATCACCTCGTTTGGGGTTGGTCTCTTTCTGGGTTGTTTGTCTCTCATGGATGGTTTGTTTTGGTTCTTTGTCTCGATCGATTCTGGGTTTATTATGTTTAATCTCTGATATGACCAAGTTTTCTTGTAATCCAATTTTTTGTTAATGAAAGGTAAGGGACCCATCAACCCTCAATTACCAATAATAATAAAATGTAATCCAAATACAACCAATAAAGATTAACATAATTAAAAAACAAATACACATAGATTTAATTGATTTATATATCAATATATTAGAGACAACTATAGATTTGTAAATACATTTGTATAAACTGACCTTACACAGAGAATTTATAAAGATACACAATTAGTATTTCAAGGCGGCGATTCACCGTCGAATGTGGCTTATTCCTTTACATATATCTATATCAGATCATACCTGTAAAATATATATTAATTCAGAATGTATTATTTTTCACATTTCGACCATTCTAGGGCTGGCCATATATAACAATATTTTCTCTTACAAAGATAAAATCAAAGCCGTCCATGCCACATCGTTGTCAATAAATGGCCATGTCAAGATCTAATAACACATTATATGTTGGTAATCTTCCAGCAGATGTAAAAGCGAGTGAAATAGACGATGTGTTTTACAAATATGGGCGCATCAGAGACATCGACTTGAAATTACCTTCACGTCGACCTGCTTTCTGCTTCATTGATTTTGAGGACAGTCGAGATGCAGAGGATGCAATCAGAGGCCTTGATGGATATAAATTTGCTGGACAGACAATCTGCGTCGAAATTGCTCGTGGAGGACGTGGGTTTTATTCTTCTTCCGGTGATGGATATAGATATGGCAGAGATGGAGATATTCGTTTGCCTGTGAGGCGCTCTAGTACTGGATACAGAGTTCTTGTCTATGGGCTTCTTCCTTCTGCGTCGTGGCAAGACTTAAAGGATCATATGCGTCGTGCAGGGGATGTAAGTCCAAGCAGAAATCGAAGAAGATCAATGTTGAGATCCAAGTCCAGATCATCTATATTTCATTCTGTATCATCATCAAGTCATCACTATCACAATCACCATCAGTTTCACCTTTATTTTCAAACTTTCTATCCATTACAAATTCAAAAAGCCAAAGTGGACGTCCTAAAAAGCAAAGTGTTAGTAAATCACCTTTTCATTCTCCTTCAAAGAACCCTACCCAGAATCCAGAATCCAACTTATCGTAGCTCCCTACCCAATACATCTTGAAAACGTCGAAGCCAAAGCGGAAGCCCTAAAAAGCTATGTATTAGTAATTCACCTTCTCGTTCTCTTTCATAAAGCCCTAACCAAAGTTCAAATAATTGAATCTCAAAGTCTAAATATGGAAGGTGATTTGATATGATTGTTTTTCTACATCATTCATCTTAAGTTTCAAAGAATTTATAACATGGTGACGGACTTTTCTTTGGTTTCTATATGATTTAATGTACAACAGATTTTATGAGTTTTATTGTCTATATCTTTTGCTCTTGAGTCCATGAGAAAAACTATGGGAAATAAATGATAGATGTTCTTTTCTCGATTAATCTGCTTGCGTACATGCATGCATGCATAATTGAATTATGTGTAAAATTATTCTAAAAATTTATATTTTTGTCAAAATTGCTTATTATTTGATCTTTTGGTAGAGTGAGCACACAAGAATTTTGTAACAACAATGACTCCGCTTACATTTAGAAATATATAAAAAGATGTGCAATAATTTCCTCATGTATTACAATAACCTGGTGAAGAGGAATATATAGAAAGAGTAGGGGGAATTAATTCATAGGAGAACTCATTGTGGGACTGAGTATAACTCACTATGAACCTCATAGAAGAACTCACAATCGCACTCAATTGAACTCCAAGTAGAACTCTAATTGGAATCACCCACTTAGCCTCTTTATTACACCAAAGTAAGTTAAATGTGTAGGGATAATCTATTTAATAAATAAAATAGAATAATAAATATCTTAAACTAACACCCCCTTAAGTGTAGCTTAGGTGGGCGAAAAAGGAAAAATAGGTCCTAGCAATAAGATCTAATGAGGTACCCATGTACAATGCAACTCTCAAAAGGTGGAATAAAAATAGAAAACCCAATGGAAAAAACTTGCCACCCCACTAAAAAAGAGACAAAGATATACACCAACACCCCCCTTAAGCATAGCTTAGGTGGGTTGGAGAATTGGGTCCCGAAAAAGAGGCTAGATGAGGTACTCAAGTACAAAGCAATGATGTCAATATCCTCAAAAATATGAAGGATGCATGCCTCCACAAAGAAGAAAGATAAGGTAAGCGTAGAATGTCGCATGAAAAATGTTGTAGTAAGTCCCTCTACAACAAATGTTGTCTCTTCCTTTTTGAAGAAAGAAACCCCAAGCTATCAAACTACTATATTCCCACTCAAGTGGAATGTAGATAGGAATCATGATGTAGATCTCTAGAAAATTCTTAGAAGTCTCCCTATTAGTTGTCAAATGTATTAAAATATTATCAAGAATCACAAGCTTAACTGTAGAAGATGGCAATAAGGAAGCATATAACAAAAGGGAGAGAATAGAAGGGTTTATAATTACCCTCATTGTATCCAAAGAAAAATAGTGGCATGGAACATTTGTTAAAGGAATGTCCATGGAAAGAGGAGAGAAAGACTTCATAACCATTGAAACTGAAGACTGGTTTGTAAATCGAGCACTCAGATCTACAAGATGAATGTCCACGGGAGCATATGAGTCGTTGATACTCAAAATGTGCATATTCTCATTAGAAACAGTAAAGTACTCCCAAATATGAATCTATGAAGGCTCTAGAAGAGATAAAATGTGCACAATAATGGATGTAGAATCCATAATGAGATAATTAAGGTCTAGAAGAATCAGATCCTATAGTGGGGGCTCAATAGAAAGAAGTGCACTATCCACCATGAATGTATCAAGATAAATCAAGATATATAATCATATGAAATCTCAATATGATAAAAGTAACCAATAAAGATAGAATCTAAAACACTATTAGGAAGCATTGGCTTGGATGCCCCAAGAATGAGCATGAGAATGGACATAGTCAATTATGAATCCATCCACCCACACACACACACACACACACATGTATGTATATACATGCATACATGTGTGTTTGTGTGTAAACCTATAAGACATTTATTCACTCAATAATACCATCAATAACATGTTTTTAAATTTTTTATACCTTCTTTCAATATGAAAAAATCATATTGTGTTATGTTTTGTATCCATGTGATGCTCAAAGATAAAGGAAAGGAATAAACCAAAAAATAAAACCGAGGGGAAAAATTAAGAAGAAGCAGAAAGAAGGGAGAGATCCTTGCTAACCTAAAAATTCCCTTATAATTATGCATGTACTAGGGAAAAAGGCCTTGAGATGTGATGTAATCTCATCATGAGGAAGTTTGTGTAGGATTTTACAATATGAGATAACAATAAGAGGTAATGGTTATAAGAAAATAAATTATCATAACAAAAAAATGGATATGCTATAATAATTTAAAATATATACATGAAGAAGGATCCATAAGAAATGAAAGGAACAAGAAAATCAAATCATACAAACCATGAGATGAACTGAAGAAGGAAATCAACATAAAGGAAAACCAAAATATCAAGAGGGAATACGGTAACATCAAAATTCAATCAAGAAAAGATGAGGATTGATATCAAATTATAATAAGCTAAATCATAGAAAGACCAAAGTGGGTGAGGAACAAATAAGAAATTAAGATTCCAAAAATGCTCAAGCAAAATAAAGAAGACATCAAATCAAGGAAATCAGGCAAGTAAAATAATAAATCAATAAATAAAAAGAAAAACGAACTATGGAAAATAAACAAGTTGTTGATGTGCAAACATATGAGGTTATCAAGCAAGGCTAATTGATAATATTGGGTGTATCATCATTATATTATATATAATCCAATCATATCCACATGTGCAAGCTATGGATGTCTAGGTACCCATTCATGTAAGAAAAATGATATATTATAATCATTAAAAAAATCATCGTCACTATATAAATCATCATCATTGTATTCATTGTAATTAATTTTTGTGGAAAATAGTTGTATTTTCTTTGGTGTCATCTTGTAAAATAACACTTTCCTTTATCTAAATATTAACTTTAAAAATTAAATCTTTGTGGCCGATTTATATTGTGTAGGTATTAGTGGTTATGATAAGATTACTTTGGCATGGGGATGGGTTGATACATGAATTTTTGGTGTTTTTACGTTTTAGGATTAATGGATTTATTGGTGAGTTTTACGTAATACTTCAAGTTGAAATTATGGTAGAGAGTCATAAGTAGTGCTTCTGATAGTAACCACTCTATTATTATGAACATATCTTAAACATTGGTATAGTGTAGATGAAATGTATTTATTTTGATTAAGCCATGATCTTTCAAAAAATATGTCATATGACCCATCATGTGATAAAAAATGAGACCAAAGTAATATGGTCTTACAACCCATTGTGATAGTTAAGGTAATGCCTCCAAGTGGTGTCCAAGTTATCCAATTATATCATTCTTTAATTGTGGTTATACTAAATAGATATCTATGATTATATTAAGGACTAATAACACACTTCGGTTTGCACAAAATTATACATAAACAACTATAATTCATGATTGCATTTATTAATCTCAAATGTATATCAATGAAGGCTCAAATGAATAGTATTCCATTTTTAGAGTTATATTTTTGGATTTTAGTATCATAAAATATAATTGGAGGATGATGTTTATGCATTGTATTTTCCACACCCTCAAATCCATTAAGTACATGATATTATAAATCATGTGATCATTTATTATAGGTTATTATATTAACAATTTTTTGGTATTTGGGTTGAGTGGCATGATAGGGGATAGGATTGGTAAGTATTTTCATGTGTTAGTTTGGTTGTTCAAATAATTTTAATTGAAGTGTTATTGTGACCATATACTTGAATTTTATTTTTTTCAATGAGGTTTTATATTTTATTTTTATCTTGAACAACGTTTAAGGAACATATAAGAATTATTATATGTAATAGCGTCATAGATATTACATAAGGGGATTAATGTTTTAATAATTCTAATAGGGGTAAAAGTAATAATATTGCATACAATAAAACATTTAATAACATTTGAGGACATTCAATTAATTTTTTTAATTTCATTTGTTCTCTTTATTGTGATAATATTAGTGTTGATGTGTGTTTTATGCATACCACAAGTTGGGGTAATCTCCCTCTCACTTTAGGATAACTACATATGACTTAGGCGCAATTTTCATTTTATGGTTCTCTAATGGATCTTAGTGGTGGAATATATTGGTATTAAAATGCGGCCTTACACCTCTTTCTAAATAACAAATGGAATTAAATAACACTTACGTATAGTAATTCTCAAAACCCACTAAGACATGAATATTTATAATGATTTGAATCTTACTATATAATGAATGTGATCAAATAAAATAATTGAAAAATAAGGGAAGGGTAAGGTATAAAACGGAATTATCTTATTTGACCTGTATTTTTCTAAATAAAACATTACATGGAATCACTATGCAATTAAATTTTTATTTATTAAAACTAGTTTATTAACATCAATTTGAATTAATACAATGTATAAGCCCAAGGAATAATAAGAAATGAGTGGCTATCATAGGAATTTTTTGGAAATATGATCTATTGTATAAAATATAATTTTCACATCTATCTCCAAATATTTAATAACAACCATAGTCTACTAGTCAAACAATTAGAATAGTTAATTCATAGCCTAATCACCTCATTTTCAAGTAAAATACAGATCTAGTCATGAAAATACTAAACTTATAAGAAATAAATATTTATATAATTGATAAAGGAATAAGTATAGACTCGTAGCATATCCACATTAATTATTTTTGTAAAATTTGCTTCTTCCAATCAATCTACTGATGGATTTTTAAGCACTTTTTAGATGATTTCTTTCTCTAGTTTCAATTGATAATTTATTTCTCTAGCTTCCACTGATAATTCATTTTTGCCTGTAATAGGCCTATTACATATTATCTATAAATAAAATTGGTGGACTAACACATCACAAACTATTAATTTCCCACTAATATATCATAAATAACACATCATTTTCCATAATTGACATAAAATCATCACATCCACCTTTACAAGTTTCAATGCTCAGCTACTAATAAATCCTATTTTAATATTTTTATCCACTGTGAAAACTATTAAATTTATAATTATATATTTAATTTTTATGATTTAATTTCCTCTCAAGATCATATGGTGAATATATCATTATGGATTAAATAATCCCCTTAAGACTATATAAATAACAATAGTGACTCTATGTTATTATTGCTTAGTTTCCTCTTATGATCTCAAAAATATAATTTTGGAAATATTTACCTATGAATTCCATCATTATTTGTAACATGAAAAGATTATTATGGACATAGGCCTATTAAATATTATCTATAAATAAAATTGGTGGACTAACACATCACAAACAATTAATTTCCCACTAATATATCATAAACAACACATCATTTTCCATAATTGACATAAAATCATCACAACCACCTTTACAAGTTTCAATGCTCAGCTACTAATAAATCCTATTTTAATATTTTTCTCCACTATGAAAAATATTAAATTTATAATTATATATTTAATTTTTATGATTTAATTTCCTCTCAAGATCATATGGTGAATATATCATTATGGATTAAATAATCCCCTTAAGACTATATAAATAACAATAGTGACTCTATGTTATTATTGCTTAGTTTCCTCTTATGATCTCAAAAATATAATTTTGGAAATATTTACCTATGAATTCCATCATTATTTGTAACATGAAAAGATTATTGTGGATTAAATAATCCCATTGAGACTATATAAACATCAATAATGATTCTATTTTGTTATTACATTAGTCACCTATTGATGGGTTATATTTATTAAATCCAATTTCTTTTTCCTTATCCCATTCACTTTATCATGACCATTTGGATTATAACATGTTGCCACCATTGATTTAATCATAATCAGGCATCTCATGCACATTCAAATGTTTTTTGAGTGAGACCTTGGATCTCTAATTTTATAAAATCACCTTTTTTCATTCATATGGTTTATCCTTTATGTGCACAATCAGAAATTGACACACAACATGATCCCATTCATTTATAATTACAAAATTCACATATTTCATACAAAATAAAATAAGTGGCCATAGTTAGGCTATAAACAATACATTTAAAGCCAACGTGGCTAATTAATATATATATATATATATATATATATATATATATATATATATGGTGGTTGATCATAAGCCGTAGATAATTAGATTCTAAGTCTAAACCAAATCCACCAACCTAGGAGGAGACATGTGGCACAATCATAGACACTTAGAGTGAATAGACTCATAGAATAGAATGATGCCTCCATGGACCATATGAACAGAGACTCATATAAATTTAAAATATAACTTAATATTTCATGGTTCCAGAATCTATTATTTGTTAAATACACACAGAATCTTGAAACCTAAGAGGAGACATGTGTTGAATCCATGGACTCTCAAATTCGTGTGATTAACCTCATGGAATCACGTGATTCAGTTCAAAGGGTCATGGGATCAAGTTTTCTTGGGAAGGTCCATGTTACAACATAAAGAGGCCATGAATGACCTACGAAAATATAAATGGGGTCATAAATATTTCACACATAAAATGGTTTACAAATTAAATTGAACCTAAGGGTCTTAAATAAAGTGGCCATGATTATTAAATGTGAACTCATAGTGAACCTTAAAATTAAAATATTATTAAAAATAACCACTAAAAATCTTATAATTAGGAATGATTATTAAGTGGATAATTTAATTAAATCAAACTTAGATTTGAATTCATTGTGTAACTATGTTTAATAAGGTTCATAAATTGAGACTTAACATAATTTTTCAAATAAATTGTATCTCAATTTTTTAGAAGAGGGTCCCTTTTTCATGGAAATAAATTGGGCATATTGGTGATAACTAATGGCATTGTCGGCAATAAAATCACTATTAGGTGTTTATAATCCAAAAATTCTAGTTTTAACTTTAAGTGAAAAATAGGTAATCAATGCAAAAAGAATCATATTTCCTAAAAAAAAAATAGAATATTCATTCTAACTAAATCACATAACATATTGGGTTTTAACATTGCAAAATATTCAAATTTTTTTTAAAAAGTATTCATGTACTTTACCATGAATGCTTTTGATACATTATAAGAGAATCTACTTGATCAAGACTTATGATAAGTATTTATTTATTTACAAGAATGGTTTTGGGGTAAGGCTAAATATTACTCTTTTTCTAGGTAGGTCTCTTTAGAACTGACAAAGCGACCTTTGGCTCCATTCTAGGCCTTTCTCAAGTGGTAGATAGACATCCATAGCCCCAATGTAAATTACCTGAATCACCCTTGTAGATTTTTTTTTTTTTTAATATCATTGAATATTTTCTACTATCCTTTTATTACTTTTTTCTATTTCATTATATCACAAAGTCTGGTAACTGATATAGCTAGGATATAGGGAAAATCATAACAATTACCCACATGTGATCTTTTTCTTACTTTCTCACATTCCCTAAGGAAAATATTCTATGATTATGCTCTTTGGTGAATCTACATCAATGTTAAAAATATATCAATTCATGTGATAATTAATAAATAAACACCATTTTTCTAATGGAAATATAATCATATAAAAAATAACACTAGCATTTACTAATATTTCAACATTTTCTCTAAATATTTAAACCATTCCATATTGATCTACACTTTAATTATTTTGAATGTGGATACAACCTATATGGGCTTAAACAAAATGAATACAATGGAAGTTTAAAATTTGTTTGATATCTCATGGTTTATCCAAAAACTGAATCATCAGCGAATGCTCCAATGTGTCATTTATAAGCAATAATAACTCTTTCTCTCCTCTAAACTATAATCATATAATATAAATAATACAATTAAACTTCAATAAATTAATCATAAAAAATAATCTAATGGAAACTACAACAAATAGAACATGGAAACTGCCATCCGTGTAGAAACCAAAATTATTGTGAAACTTTCTTTTGATCATCTACAAAAATTTAAATTTCCTTCCATCTTGTACACAATTTGGACTATGGCCATTAGAGGCTCTTACCTGATTTGATATTCAATTATATGTTTTTGAAAGTATAGACATGCATATACATAAAACACAAAATATAATGTTAATTCTCAACACAATAACTTAATATTTTATTGAAAAACACAACACATATTTTTCCATAAATGTATTTCTATTATTTAGGATACATATATTATCAACTCCCTCAAATATCTCAGTCACACACTCACCTCTTTTTTTAATTCATGCAATAACTAAAACCCCTATAAACATTCTCATTCACCCTAATAAATAATATATGATAGATTTTATTAATTAAATTTATATTATTAGTTTAGATATATGTGAAAAATATGAATTCTCAATAAATCATATTCTCTTAGGCTCATAAAATAGTCTATCAAATCTACTATGCTTCACTTAAAACTTATTATCCTTCCTTGAAACCCTAATCAAATCTCAAAACCTTAAAAGAACTTTAAAAACGGGCACTTAATTTATGGATGTACCTTAATCAGGCCCCCATCCATGGAAAATTTAAAAGCAATCAATTTATACTCACCTTTTTCATTTTGATTGATATGTTACAATCTTTCCTAAACTAGATGCATGTTCATACACATATTTTTAAAAATAATTCATTAGTGTCATCTATATTGAAAATTTATGAGGAATATATTTAGGATAATGATGCTTCAACCTTTATGTTTCCTGAACATATTGGGTATCTTAACAATATATTTTAGGCTGAGTGATTTTAGTATAGCTCTTCACCCCTCACCTTAAAATATGGGCATATATATAAGCATATTTCCAATAATAAATCAAATTGGAGCAAACTTGATTGAAATTTAAAAAATTAAGGTAATTACTTGATCAAGAATTGGATTGGTAACTAGTGACTATCAAATAAAGAGATTTTCCATCCACACACTCAAAAAATCATGTGGAATTATAATTCTAATCATTTGGAATTTTAGTTTTTTATTTTCCCTTCAACAATTCCTTGAATCCATAACTATTTTCTTCTTTTGGAATGTCAATTAGGTTAAAGAGGAATAACATAAATTCTACACATTTTTCCCAAAACATAGTGGAGCTCAAGTATGGAAACATCATAAAATACATATCATAATACTAACATTTAATTTATTTTTTATAACCTTAAAAAACATATACTTGACAACATAGGGATAAACTTGGTGAGTGTGATGATTCTAACCATTGTGTGTCTACACAGGATGAACCCATGCTCTATGCATTTCTTCTTATAAATAGTTTCATAGTCCTAAATTTTAAAAGAATAATCTAGAAAGTCTATGTATTAATTAAAAAAAATCATATTTCATAAACAATTATCAGGTTTGATCATTCCTTAAGATTTTATACTTAATTTAAATAGACTAGTTTTATTTATTGCATTTATCATGTTTACTTAAGCTGAGCTAGTTTGATATATCCAAATTATTTTTTTCATGGATGTTTGATTAGATATATTTAATTTTAATTAATTTATTATTATTTTGAGTAAAACTAGAATAATGGTAAACCCCAACTCTTTTTATCATTGAACTTAGGGTTTTTCAAAACCACTTTCCTGTAGGGCTTGTTGATTTCTACTATTTTATATTCTAATTTTTATCTTTATTTAAACTTTATATCAAGAGGGTTCCTATACCTTTTTTATTTAACCAATTATATCAAGAGAGTTCCTATACATTAACAAAATAGACATGAAACTACTAAATATTTCTTTGATGCTAAATTGAAAAATCTCACATTTTCAAAGGATAAAAAAGTTAATGATTTCATTGATAAAATAATAAATAAATAATTATTAAAAACCCTAAATTCATATATGAAATGATACATAATGTTATCAAAGTCATGAATGAATTTTTTTCTCATTTATAAGTCATTGCACATAGAGCCATAGATATAGAGAAATAACTACTTAAACCTAAAATCTAAAAATCAAATATTAAGGATTCAAATAAACCTAATATTAAAAATTCAACCAAGAATTGAAGTCATTGTAATGCAAAATGATCAAAAATTCAAAACATGGACATCATCATATTAAAATCTAGTTAGTTTTTCAAAAATCAATACATTATACTAAAGGAATCAATGGATAAAATATGATAAAATTACCTTTGATACACAATAAAGTTTCTAATCATATTCCAACATATTACACATAAATTTATTGTCATATATTGTGAAAAGAGGACATTCAAGAAATAGATGCATTGTTTTAAGATTAAAAAAATCAAGAGCTAATTGACCAAGACAAAATCATTCCTCTTCATCAAACTCCCTTAAGAAAATGTGTTATTCACAAATAAAATCAATCTCCTAACAATGTTTCAAAATCAACAAGTTTCAAGACTAATGACCAATATAAATGCAACCAAATATATGATGAAGATGATCTATTTTAAAATGATACATATTTGGGGTGTATATATTACCCCAACTACATAGATTGATGTCATCCAAAGCAGACATATTAAAACATTTATTGTATTATAGTTTATGTTGTTTTGTTTTATTTCATTTAGTTTCAGTATAGCTGTCCATCTCCTTGTGATTTTTATCAAATTTTTGGTGTTCCACTATATGCCACATTTGGACTTTTGATTATTACTTATTTAAAATAATCACTAACTTTATGACTCATCATTTGTGGTGATCATATTATTCATGATCTATGGTTTCTTTGCTTATTTCAAGCTTTCTTTGACACTTAGTCTAACCTATATATAAAATTATGGTTACGATGCTTTAAATAGAACATATAACCTTATATACATTCACACTATCCATCCATACATCTAGTGCTTCATTGATACATCATTATCCATAATGTTTTTTATGTACATAAAATTTCAAAATTAAAAAACATTTAAAATTAAAAAGTCAAATAATTTATTTATAAATGGTTAAAATTTTACCTATGCTAAATGTTTTCATATCCATTATTTACATATATTATGTTCATAATGTTTCTTTGTTGGGTGTTATTTATATTAATAAGTTACATGATATTGAATTTCATTATATTTTATTACATTCTAAGAAGGAATTATAATCTTTGACACGTCCTATCTTGGGGGCACTACCATTTAGTGGATCCTTCATAGTGATATTTATCCTTTATTATCTTTTATTAGTTTCATCTAGATTACATTGGTTACTAAATCACATGCTCGTACCTAGATATTATACATATCACATGGATATCTTCATTATGATTGTTAAATTTTTATATTTATTATTTTGTGTGATTTGATTACATGTACATGTTTTTTCATATTTTTCCATGTTTTTTTTTTAGATGATCTTCTTGGCATCATGTTTTATGGGTCCCATTCATGTGACCACACACTAACATGTATTATCATTAACTTGTGTGTGGTCACTATCTAGTGTGGTTTATTACTTTATTCATTTCTTGTAATCATGATGCTAATCATGCATTAATATACCATATGATTATATCGATAGTTTATATCATGAATGTTATTATACTTGTTCACTTCCTACATTTCCATGGTCTGTAACATGCATTTATGTGGGCATGTTATTTATTGACATAAAATTTTCAATTAGGTTTAAAATAATTATGAGGTTTGATATGAATTTAGTTAGATTTAATGAAACATAGAGGTTAGTATTATGAGAATTTATATATTATGTGCATTCATAAATTTTTAGAATTAGGTGTAATCATTCACATTCATGGTACACAGTACATAGATAATTCCTACTCTAACTCTATTTATACATTTAAATATAATCCAAATGACCTTAATAATTCCACATATATCTTTACTCTATACCTCCACACTCTCTACTATATTATCATTATTCTCTAATATATTACATGTATTTATATGTTATATGCCCTATGTTATTATCTTATTTTACTATATTCATCTCTCTTATGGCCTATATCATAATATTATAATACTTTGGTATAAATACTGAGTACATACCTATTACAACTCATTCGTCATGTATTTTTAAGACATGCATTTTCTACCTTTTCTTCATACATATTATCTTATGTTACCATAAGTGACCAAACCATACCACATTGCCTATGTTAGTATAATCCTATGTCTATTCAGCTTGGAGAAGTACTCCATTATTGTGGTAGCTATGGAAGCTCTGTAATGATTTTATGTCAATCATATATTTTGTTGAATAATCCTACCAACATTTTCTTGGATTGTATACCTTTATCTCATCCTCAAGATAACCTTTTAATAATCCTAGCAAGGAACCTCAAATTAATTCATATAACTTAATGTCAAAATTACTAAAAAAAAAATCTTCTTTAGTGTATCACTCCTCCTTGGGTATATATTTATCATATTTATCTTCCATCCCATGGAGTTTTCTATATTGGCCATGTTCAGTTTGGCTCATACTATGGTCTATAAATAGTTATGTCAATGAGATACCTCTTATTGATTTATTCCAAATTTACATGCCATGTCATCCAATCTATATTTTTGTTCTCGATGAGGGTTTCCCTAACTGATTATTTCTTTATTGGTCTGAGATTTTATAAATCTACCATAATTTATGATCATGTGGTGGGATAAATGAAACTCAGTGGCACCATAATAGTAGAATTTTATTGCCTTTATTGAGATAATTCTACCTTTATTATTTTCAAGGGATCCCTTGGAGTGGTTTTATTATTCATAATGGTGCCTATCTCACCGAGAACACTTTATGTTTTTATCTTATTTTTTCCCCCTGTATTAATGGAGTTTATCCATGCCTCTTTTCTTTGTTTCTCCTTTTCCTCCTTGGTTTTCTTTCTTTTTTAATATTTTCTTTATTTTCCTTATCTTATATTTTCTTTTATTATTTTTTCATCTTCTTCCTTTTTTTTTCTTCATCCTTCTTCTTATTCTTCTCTTCTTATTTTATTTTATGTTACTCTTCATCCTTATTTTATTTTCCTCGTATTATTTCTTTCTATGTTCCTCATTTATTTTATTATATTCCTCACCTTTTCTTTTCCTCTTTTCTTCCTCTATATTTTCATTTATTCTTCTTCATTTTTCTTATCTTTTCTTCCTTTTTCTTATTTTATTCCTCCTTTTTCATATTTTATTCTTCATTTTTGGTTTCTTCTCCTATTTATTTTTTCATCTCCTCATTCACGATTATTATCTATTTACAACTTCTTATCTCTAATCTCATACTAATATTATCTTATCACTCTTAACTAATATATGCTTAATGTGATACCTATCTTTCATTCTTCCTACATATTTTTTAACCTACTGTAACCATTTAGACCAAATATTATGATAAGTCACATGTCTTGAGGATCCCCCTTCTTTATACATGTCATCCCTCAGGTGTCTAGCCCCTATAAGAACTATTTTCTTTCTTTTTACAACCCTTTATCCACAAAGAGATTATGGATTGAGAGTGGTACTCTTTTCAAACTAATCTCACTTTTTTATAGTATAAATTCATATTTCTTAGGGCCAAATATCCCCCAGCCTTAAATCTCCCAAACTATCAATAATTACTTGAGTGTTGTCTCAAATCAATAATCAGTTTCTAGGGTCCAAGTTATCTCAATGATTTCAAAGGCCTCAAGATTCTCTATAATCCACTTAATTTATTTAATAATATAAATTATATATACTCTTGTGTGTTTCTTATATCTTAAGATATAAGTCTGTTATATATCTACAAATTTGACCTAATATTCTACTTTATGTGATCTAATGATTTAAGGACACATTTAGTTCAGGAAATGACTAACCAGTTCTCTTTGTTTTAGAGTATAATTTTTTTTGGATTAATTTTTCCCAAAACTCATATATTTTGGGTAGTGTTGTCTTCAAAAATTATATTAAATTCTTCCATTTGGACATTAAATAACCAAATTATAGGTGGCACCACCAAATGATGACATAAAATATACAACTAGGTTATAGATAACTATGATGTTTGAGATGACTTTAGGTAGAACTAATGTAGTCCATAGGTTAGTATTATGAGTAGTTATATATTATGTGCATTCATGATTTTTTCTAATTAGGTTTAATAATTCACATTCATGGTAAATAGTACTTAGATAATTCTTACTCTAACTCTCTTGAATCATATAAATATAATCACAACACACTTTACAAACTTGAAAATATTTTTTAATCTATACCTCTGCATTCTCTACTATATTATCACCCTTATCTAAGTTATTAAAAGTATTTAAATGCTCGATAACCTATATCACCCTCTTATTTAACTCTATCCATATTTCATATGAAAAGAAGCACAAGGTTGTGGGATTAAAAACATAACAAAATTAAAAAACACAAAAAATATTTTGTAAAGGGCATACACCCTTTTTAAAAAATAAAAAACTTGTTATGTGTTGGTATGGTACCAAGGAAAAATGGGTTAATCCCTTTTTTTAAAAGTACATATGCCATTTTTTGAGCAAAGGGAATATTCCCTTTGCCCCATGAAGGGTGTACACCCTTTGTAACCCATTTTTTTAAGGAATGTAAATATTTTGAAATAATTGAAGGGGCATACACTATTTGAAATACAAAGGGATACTTACTTTAACAAAGGGGATATGCCACTTGGTTTTCTATGTTTTTTGTGTATGATATAATTTGTTTGTGTTGTATATATTTTTAAAAAAAAATTGGAGTATAATAATATAAATTAAAGTAAAATATATTTTAGAAAACTATCATGATGAAAACAATGTTCCTAACATCATCCTTAAAGCCTTGCGAGATGAAAGTACCACTATTTGATCGAAACATAATGTCACCACACCAATGTAATATTTCATCTAAGGGGTGGATTTTAATGATGATGATCCATAATTATATTTATAAGATGAGGCATAATCACTATAGGGATATATCATGGGCTTCCTAAACTCCATTTGCATTGTCTAAAATCATTCCATTGAGAACTTTTCACCTACTCACCTCTGCTCTATTGACACCACTTTGATGTGAGGCAATAAGGAAATGATTAAACCTATTTCTTGCACAAAAGTGTGAGGCCAAAATTATTTTTGGAATAAACTCAAATATTGGGGCCTCATCAAGTTTATTGAGAGAATCACTGAGCATAATGAAAAAGTGGGACATAATTTTTTATCAACATGGACTAAATGCAATGTGACCATTAATGTCATAAGAATCACTATGATGGAGGAATCTATTGGAGAGGAAAATAGTATGTCTTGTGAGGGGACTAAGGCATTAAAATACCAAACAAAGAAACATGAGCTTCTGTAATGATTCTTCAAGATGAACAAATTTGTGAAGACTAAAAATAAAGGGTTCCAGTAGCTGGACCTTCCTTATCACTAGCCCAAAATCTATCTCCAGGTTATGTGCTATATGACCCTTAAAGGTAAATACACTCTAATTTTTTCCCACCATTTCTTGTTGCTAAATCAATTTATTGGTTATAAGATAAGTCCTCCTTTCTTTCTGCTTTATTCTCTTAAAATCACCACTTTGGCTCATCAATGGATGTGTAGAGTGCCTTTTCTTCACAATGATCTCAAAGAAGAAATATACATGGAGAAATCATAAGGATTTTTTGAATATAAGTATTTAGTTTTAAAACTTAAAAAAAAAAAAATTATGTCTTCAAACAAGTTCCTTGAGCTTTGTATTCTAAGATGTAGTCCTTTATTCTTTCAGTTGGGTTCACTAGATGCCATTATAATTTGAATGTATAAATATTATGGCATGGTGATTCACTATTGTTTTTGGTTCTCTATGTGGATGACCTATTGATCACATGAATTTATTCATCCACCATTTTAGTAATGAAAACTTCTTTATCTAACAGGTTCTTAGTGACTGACTTGGGTTCAGTGTATTACTTCCTTAGGATTGAAATTTCTAATTCTAAATTCAAGACCATTATTGCACAATCCAAGTATGCTCTTGATTTTATTTCATAGTTTAACATGGTTGACTATAAACTATCTCTAACTCCTTTTCTATCTAGAGTGAATCTTAAGGATGATTGTCCATATCCTTTGGTTGATGCTACATTATATTGATAAAATATTGATAGTGTCATCTACCTTACACACACTAGACTTGATATTTCATATGCAGTGGGCATGATCTCTAGATTTATGTAAGAACCACATAAATTTCACTATAAAGTATCTAATGAAATTCTCCATTGCATTCAAGCTACTCATAGTTTTAGGATTCATTATGGAATGGGCATCAATGTTTACTTAATTGGTTATATAAATTCAAATTGGGTTGGCAATATTCAAAATTATAAGTCTAATTCAAGTTATAATTTCTTCCTTGATTCAAGTTTGATTAGTTGGTCAAGTAAGAAACAAAATAATATTGTTTTATATTTTATAGAGTTAGAATACAAAGGAGATGCTAATGCTACTACTCAGGCTATTTGGCTTCAGGGAGTAATCACTAAGTTTGGTATCCATTTTTGATGTCCAACAATCATCTTCTGTGATAACTAAAGCATAATCCAGATCTACATGGATCTAGTCCTCTATCAATAGACTAAACATATAGAGATTCACATGAATTTCATTCAATATCTCATCTATCAACAATTAATCTATATCCACTACATCTAGACAATAGATAAAATTATTGTTCACTAAACCCTTAATTAAGATCAAGTATCTTCATTTACAAGTTCTTATTAGGGTTCATACAGCTCTGGTATCCTCCTCTGGGTGGCATTTTATTGTAATTGGTTACCTCATCAGTAATTTGTGTTGAGACATAATTCTAATACCCACCTAAGCTATGTTTAAGGGGGGGTTTTAGTGTAGGTGTTTATTCCATTTAATGGTTTTTTCCTACACATATTTAGTTAGCTTACTTAGGTGTCTTTTTAGGTCATTGTGAAAGATAATCCCACATTCATGAGGAAGTGAGGACATGTTTATATTTCACCTATATAATTTACCTTTCTAAATCTTTTATGGCTATTGATGTTAATGTTAATATTTAAATCTTTTGATTATTGAGTAATTACTTATTCTTATCTCATGTTTGATTTTGCTACTACACATAGGTAATTTATTCATGCATTCAGATCTATCTAGTAGATCCTAAATTGTGGTAATTTATTGTGAGTGATTGTGATATGATTACTTTTGCATGTGGATGGGTTGTTACATGACCTTTTTGTTTTTTGAGGTTTTAGGATTAATAGATCTAGTGGGGTGGTTTTACATAATATTTGAGATGAGACTTATTGTAGAGAGTCATAGGTAGTGCCTTGGATAGTAGTCACTCTATTATCATGAACATATCTTAAATATTAGTGTAGTATTGATGATATATATTTCATTTGAATAAGCCATGGTCTTCCAATAAACATGTCATATGTCCCATCATATATTATTACATGAAACCAAACTAATATTGTCTTAGGACCCATCTTGATAACTAAGGTAATTCCTCCAAGCAATGTCTAGGTAATCAAATTATTCCTATTAATAAATATGGTTATAACAGTTAGCTCTCTATGATTATATCAAATAATAGTAACACACTTCATTACTCCCATATTTATACTTAAAAAACTATAATTTGTGATTGAATTTATTAATTTCAAATGTATATCAATGAAGGATCAAATGAATATTAGTCCATTTTTAGAGCCATAGTTTTGGATTTCCTTATCATAAAATATAATTAGAGGAGGATATTTAGGCATTGTATTGGACACACCATCAAATCCATTAAGTAAATTATCTTAAAAATCATGTGATTATTTTTTATAGGCTATCATATTAACATGTTTCAGTCTTTAGGTTAAGTGGCATGATAGGGGAGAGGATTTGCAAATATTTTCATGTGTTAGTTTGGTTGTTTGACTAATTCAATGGAAGTGTTATTGTGACCATCTATTTATATTTTATTGTTTTTAATGAGGTTTACATTATTTTTTTAATTTTATGCATCATCTTGAACAATATTTAAGGTATATATAATAATTTTAATATGCATTAACATCATAGTTCCTACATAAAGGCCTTCATGTTTCAAGATATCTAATAGGAGGTAAAATAATAATATTACATTCAAGTAACCTTTAATAAAATTTGAGGACTTTAATTTAAGTTTTTAAGTTACAGTGTTGATATGTGTTTTATGCATACTATAGGTTGAGGTAATCATCCTCTTACTTTAGGATCACTAGATGTGACCCAGGGCACAAGTTGTATTTTTTGGTTCTCTAATGGATCCTAGTGTGGAATAGATTGGTATTGCAATATGGCCACACACCTCTCTTACAATAATCTTTGTAATTAACTAACATTTATCTACAATAAATATCAAAAATAACTCATACTTGACTATTTGTAATGATTTGAATACTATTTTATAGTGAATGTGATCAAATAAATGAATTTAAAAATTAAAGGTAAGGTATAAAATGTAATTATAACTTATTTTATCTTTCATTTGATAAATCAAACATTACATGGAATCACTTTGAAATTAAGTTTTTATTTGTTAAACCTAATTTGCTAATATGAATTTGAATGGAAATAATTTATAAGCCCAAAGACTAATTTAAAAAGAGTGGATCTCATAGGAATTATTTGGAAAGATGATATATTGTAGAAAATATAATTTTCACATCTATCTACAAAGATTTAATAACAACCATAGCCTACCATTCAAATAATTATAATAGCTACTTCCCAATCTAATAAAATTATTTCTAAGTAGCATACAGATCTAATCATGAAAACACTAAACTCAGAAGAAACAAATAGCTATCTAATTAAAAAAGGAAAAAAATATAGACTTGCAGCATATGCACATAGGGACTGCTTTAAATTTTTATTCTTTCTAGTCAATTTGGTGATGTGTTTTTAGGAGCTTCTTAGATGATTTCTTTCTCAATTTTCAATTTAGAATTTTTTTATCCAAATTCCATCGATAATTTATTTCTATCTGTAATATGCCTTATTACATATTATTTGTAAAATGAAATTGAGTGGACTAACACATCAAAAACTATTAATTTACCACTAATAGATCATAACTAACACATCATTTCACACGATTGACATAAACGTATCAAAAAAACCATTACAACTTTCAATTCTTAGCCACTAACAAATCCTATTTTAATATTTTTCTCTATTGTGAAATTTTTTTAATTTACAATTAATTATTGAATTGTTGTGATTTAATTTCCTTTCATGATTCCAAAAAAACATTTTTCAATGTTTACTTATGGATTACATATTTGATCACATGGTGAGTAAATCATTATGGATTAAATAATCCCCTTAATATTTTATAAAAAATAACAATGACTCTGTGTTTTTATTTCTTAATTTCCCCTTAGGATCACAAAAATAACATGGTTGCAATGTTTACATATTAATTCCAACTTTAATTACATGTTAAATAGATCACTATGGATTAAATAGCCCCTCGAGACTATATAAATATCAACAATGACTTTGTATTATTATTACCTTAGTCACCTATGGACATATTGTATTTATTAAATCCAACCATTATTGATTCATCTCCTTCACTTTATGTTAACCATTTGGATTATAACATGTGTCCACCATCAATTTAATCACAATTAGGGACTCCATGTACTTTCAAATGTTTTTCAAGCGAGGCCTCAGATCCGTGATTTTATAAAATCACCTTTATTTCATTCATGTGTTTTATTCTTTCTGTGCCCAATCAAAAATTCACACACAACATGCTCTCATTATTTCCCAAACATAAATTTCACATATTTCATATAAATTATAATAATTAGCCATAGTTACACTATATACAAAATATTAAAACCCAAAGTGGCCAATTTATTTTAATAAAACTATTGTCATAAAATAATATACATGTGGTGGTTGATCATAGGCCATAAATCACTGGATTCTAAGTCTAAATCAAATCCACCAACCTAAGAGGAGGCATGTAGCATAATCATAGATACTTAGAGTCAAGGGAATCATAGACTCATGTAATAAAATGAGTATTTCATGCACTACATGAATTTAGACTGGTGTAAATTTAAAACCAAATTTAATATTACATAGATCTAGAATCTAGGCTTTGTTTAATACACTCAAAATAGTACGGTCGAATTGGAGACATGTGGTGGATCCATAGAATCTCAAATTCACATGATTAAGCTTATGGAATAACAAGTTTTGGTTCACAAGGTCATGGGATTAGATTTTCTTGGGAAGGTCCATGTTATAACATAAAGATCCCATGAGTGACTTAGGCAAATATAAATTGGGTCATAAATCTTAGACAAATGAAAGGGGCTACAAATTAAAGTGAATCTTAGGCTATTAAATAGAGTGGTCATGATTATAAATTGTGAAATCGCAATGAACCTTAGACGTAGAATATTATTAAAAATAGCCACCAAAAAACTTATAATTATAAATGATTGATAAGTGGCTAATTTAATAAAATAAAACTTAGATCTAAATGCGTTATGTAATTATGATTAACGAAGTTCACAAATTGAGATCTATCATAATTTTTCAAATAAAATTTATCTCAATTTATCTAAGGGAAGGTCCATTTTTATTGGAAATATATTAGGCATTTTGATGACAACTAATGTCAATGTCTATAGGAAAAACACTATTAAACATTTATAACCCAAAATTTCTAGTTTTAAATTTGAGTGAAAGCTAAGTAATCAATACAAAAAAAAAATATTTCCAAAAAAATTCTAAACATTGATTCCATTACAATCACATAACATATTGGGTTTTCACATTTCAAAAAAACTAACAATTTGTGAAAATGATTCATTTACTTTACCATAAAGACTTTTGATACATTGCAAGAGCAACTACTTGATTAAAACTTATAACATTTATTTATTTGTTTATTTATATATTTATGGGAATGGATTGATGGGAGGATAGTTATTACTCTATTTCCATCTAGGATTCTATAGAACTGATAAAGTTACCTTTTGCTCCACTCTAGTCCTTTCTCCAATGCCATCCAAACATCCATAGCCCTAGTGAAGATTACCTGAATCACCATTGTAGGATTTTTTTAATCCTTATTGAATATTTTAGATTCTGATTTTATTATTTTTTATATCTCATTATTTCACAAGGTTTAGTAACCAATATAGCTAATATATAGGAAAAATCATAACAACTCAGGCACAAGAGATCTTTTCCTTACTTTATCGCATTCCTCAAAGAAATTTATCTATGATGATGTACATTGGCGACTTTTCATCAATGTAAAGAAAAAATATTAATTCATGTGAAAAATATGAAATAAACACACTTTTTATAATTAAAATATAATCATATAAAACATGACACTATCATTAACTCAAAATTCACCATTTTATCTAAATTTTTTTAAAAATATCATATTGATTCCAACTTTTTGCCATTTTGAATGTGACTATAACTTGTATGGGTTTTTTAAAAATGAATCCATTAAAATTAATGAATTGGTTTGATATATCATTGTGGATGTCCTCGACTTTCAATTTTATTTTTTCTTCAATAAGACTTATTGAAATACAACTAATCAAAACAAACTAGTCTTAAAAAATAGGGAAACAACAAGTTAAAACAATGAAATCTAGAACACAAAATTAAAACTAATCTAATCCTAAAATAAAAACATATAATGGATGAAATGGGAGGATAAATTTATAGAATTTAGATGAAACACATACCATTTCATGGTAAAATAAAATCTCTCATGTTCATAGTTCACATTTCTTCAAATGCATTCACTGAAAATTGAATCAATTTCATGTTTTAAAATTCAAAACAATTCATGAATTAATTTTCATCATGGTGATATTCATCACACATGAAATCAAAATGAGTGTTTGGTGTGGATGTGTTCAAGTTATCAATGAAGGGATGCCTTTGACTATAGAACCCTCAAAGTCACACAATATATTACTAGAAAATTTTCATTAATAAAATAAAGATTACAGGATATTAAATGCTTCCCAACTTTACAATAAAACACTCAACCCCTTTATAATGGTGGAGCCTTCATACCTAAACTATATTAAGGATACAAGTCTTTAATCCCTTATCTATTTATTTCTTCACTCTATCTCTAAATTATGACATAGTCTCGCCTTCCAATCTAAGCCTTGTTAAAGGTATCTGGCATTTAAAGTTTTCTAAATGTTGGACCAACCCATCCTTTGATAGTTTATTATTTCTTGGTAAATGCCATTTTTTCTAATAAATGGTTGGCAAATATAACTATTGGATCTTAACATGAATGTATTGGCCCACCTTATGGATGTCTTAGCCTTTATGGACCTCAAGCCATGTGTTTCTATCAATAACCAAATCATATCCATATTGGTCACTTTTTTTATTTTCCTTATTTTATTGTCGCATTGGATATAGTGAACCCTCATAATTTATATAAGTCTACGAGTCTATCTATCATATAGTTGTCTTATTCTTCCTTGGGCCATGTGATCTACAAATAACTTTTGTACTCCTATGTTTTAGGTGTTCATGTGCTTCATCCCATTATTCACACCATTGTTCATTTATCAAATATTATGCACTTTAATTTCCTACCTTTCACCTTGATCATGTGGCTCTGAACTTATTTCAACTATGCAATATGTTTTTGGTGGACTCCCCTTTATGAATCCTAAATTTCTAACTCTAATGTGTGTTAATATTTGATCCCTTTCTATTCTTACTATATGTGCACACATGCCTTTGCACTCCAAAAAGTCATATCCCTTTTGTTCTCCAACCCTCTACACAACCTGACCATATATTATCCACACAAGTGGACTATATTTCCATCCATAAATCTTTCCAAAATGTTGTGTTGTAAGGTGAACCATGTCACCACACACCTCAAAATTTGTTTTTCCTAAAATTATATGTTCTGATTTTGGGTGATGTAAGATTGACAATTCACCTAAGATGCTCTTTCATAAAACTCCCCAAGTAATTAAAATGTAAACCCATTATTAAAATTAGGGTTGAGTGGTTTAACCACCCTCTAGGTCAACTTCCAAGGCTATGGCACTCTCTCAATTTAGTGTGTCACCTAACTAGGTTTTCTATATTGTTCCTCCTCTAGACCCTTCTTGGGTTATGAACCATCCTCCTCCACATAAAACTAATACCTCTCTTCTTAATTATATTCATTCCCCTTATTACTCTAGTGGGTTTGTACCCACCTCAATCCATCCACCTTTTCCAAGTTTTTTTACACTTTTCCTCTCCTTTCATGTGCATTTCATTCCCCATGCAATCCTTGATTATTAATTTTCTCATGGATCTACACACCCACATGTTTTCCATTTAGATTTGTCCTTGCCTATGTTTCCTATGGGTTTGTTCCCACCTACTTATGTCCACCTACACCTAAATCTCTCTAGACTTTTTACTAAATTTTTCCTTTCCACTTACTTTTTTACTAAGTACATCTCCTTACTTTGATCCTTCATGGAAAAAAACATGATTATATACTATTCTTCCATATTTATCTCATGGGGTTTGTCTGTGCATAAATTATTCTACCCTTTTTTATTCTCTTATTTCTTGATTTCCCTTTGGCATTCAAGTATTCATAGGACCCATTGATTCACAATCTCTCTTCTCATCTTGTTACCATGTCTTCGGTTATATGCACCAAACATTATTTCCCCTTCAATCACCTCTCCTTTTCAACTTTAGGCTCAATCTCTTATCTTTCCCTTTATTGATGGTGTCCTCTCTTTCTCTCACATAATAAAATTTTGTCTTCTAGATCAACTTCAAGTTGATGTTCCTTCTCTTCCCTAGTGTCCTTCTTATCTTGCAAAATAAATATTTTTCCCTTATTATAAATTTCAATATGATATTTTTCAACTCCCTTTAGTGGATCCTCTCTAATTTCTATTAAAAAATTACACCTTTATCAGCTCCAAGTTGACTCCCTTTTATATAATGTGTATCTTCATGCTTTCCTTATTTTTAGGGGCATCATTATATTCTTCACACCTCATCTAATAAGAATGTGTGCTTTGTTTCTAATTATTTAGTGATATAATTATATGACACAAAACATACCTTTATACATTTGACTAGACACTCCCAACCTACCTTCTTTTCTCTTTTCTTGCCTTCTTTTTGTACAAAATTGTTTGTTGTCTCTAGGAAAAATTTGGTTCAGTTAGAGGATGACATTTATACATTTTATATTGGTATTCATGAAATTACTTAGTGTGGCTTGACATGTAACCCTCTTCTAGTCCTATATACTTATACCTCCCAAATATTACTTCTTTTCAAATGGTACCTATTCCATCTCTACATCCTTAAGTGTAAGTGTCTCACCTTGGATTCCATTTCATTCTAAAAAACCTTTAGCACATTATTAATATTGAAAACAATAAAAATTATGATATTCTATGTTCCTCCTATGAAACATTATCCATGTCATGTATAAAAATAATTGTGTTATTATTTATGATTACCTCTCCAACCCTATATGTGCAAGGATATGCTACACTTAGCATAGATGATTTTGTTATATTTTGTATGTGTGTAATGATATCCACCTTACCTCCACCCATTATTCTCTTAGAAATTGGGTGTCTCCTTGGATTCTGCTCATGTACTCTTTTTGTGCATCCATCTATTGAAAGCCTTCACTCTTCAAAATTCACTCCCATTATTCCATCATATCATGGGAATTATTTTGGTCTCAATGTTATTTTCATGTGGATTTATCACGTGCATCACCTTTTAGTACAACCAACTCTTTCTCATTCCATCATTTGGGTTTTTCATGTCAATACTTCCCTTCCATTTGACATGGGATTCCAAACGTACTATTTAGTGTAGTAGTGTGTAAATCATTTTTTCCATTTACACACCATTTTATTTCTCTCCATATTTTTTTATCTTTGAATTATATCCAAACCATTTTCATGTTACCACACATCCATTTATGCACACAATTGAATATCATGGAGACCCAATTATTCTTTTGTGTAAAAAAGTGATTGACATCTACAACCCATTCCACCATTTCTTATGGTCTTTCTCCACTAGAAAACTTTCACACATCAGCGCCTAGTCAATTCTGCATGTGCCTCCAAAAATTTTAGGGTTCTCTTTTTCAAGTCCTTCTCTGTTCTACAAAATATCTCCTTACAAATCTTCTTTCTTCTTGTATCATTTTATTTTACAATGTATACATCATTAATGTTATCTCTTTCATATTTTTGAAGATTAATGAAAAAGGGTCACGTCTCATCTTATCCTCCTACCAAGTCATATATTTCACTCTTATTTTATACCCATCTATGATTTATGGATAAAAACTCTATTGACACATTCTACTCAATAATCTAATTAGAATATACTTTTTTACCCTGACTATCTCACATTAAACAATCTATTTTCACCAATTGTCAAGTCACTATTGCACACTATTTGCCTACTATTAATAATTTTAATCATGCCCCATCTCTCTTTCATGTACTTTACTACCTAATTTAAATAAATTTATTAGCCCTCCTCTTTTATTACACTTGACTAATTCACTTCTAGTGATCATTCGATGTTATATCACTCATCATTCATTCTTGAATTAGCTCTTATCATTGGTTCTTTCTATGCCTCACACTCTCAACACATTAACTACCTCTCATTCAATAACTAATCGATGCCTTGCTAATATATTTGTTTTAAAGAATATCTCATAATTGATATTATATTAACACTAAACTATTGAAAGATGCTCACAACCTCATAATCTCATGCCACCTACTACTAAACTCTCTATCAAAATCTTGCATAGGCATTCTTGGACTTGTTAACCAATATTGTAATCTCCCTCATGATCCTATGTATCTCATCCCCATTAGTTTTTCAATTCCAATCATTCAATCTCTTCCACCCTCTTATGTTGGATAAATATACTATTTTCTAGCTTCCTCACTTTTAGTGGTCTACCAACCCTCCCATAATACTCTCTTAGGTACATATCATTTAATATTAATATATCCTCCTATAACACTCCACTAGTTTCCTCTCATTCAATGTTATACCAACCTCCCACAACACTCTAATAGTTTCCTCTAATTATGTGGCCAAACAACCTCCCACAATACTTTATTAGATGCATCAAAATTGATGATCTACTAGACTCCCACAACACTACTTTTAAGTTCTTCTCCCCCCACATCTCCTCAATGTTTACAATATTTCTCTGATGTTAGTTGGTATAGATGTGGTCATAATTAGTTCCCAATGAAGGGATGAATTTGACCACTTATCCCTCATAGTAATATATTGAATTAATAAACTAGAATGCACATATTTAAATTTAATCATTAAGTTCTTGAAAATACTTAATCTTGGCATCATAACTTCAATTGAAGCATTCACCATTATGTTAACTTGTAATATATATTATAACAATAAATATTAGAAAAATTGTCTTGTAACCACTCATAAAATCATTTAACATCTCTATTTTTATTATAGACTAGTGTCAAACTAATTTAAGTAGTTTTTGTGCTTTTGGGATAAGATCATAGTAACTCAGATAGGACCACACTAGGACCTATCCATTAGTGTGGCTTTTTACCTTGTACTGCAATATAATTTTTTTTAATTTGAGATATTTTATTTTACCCATGTTATGTTTTTAACAAGGTCAGTTAGGATAAATATTCAAAAGAGTCTCATTTATAAGTACATCAACATTTGTCCAAATACATCTAGAAAACACTTGGCAATATTATTATACATTGAACAAAGGAGATCTATTTCTTATAATCCTAATTCTAAAGTATTTTAATATTTATTGGACAAGTCTAAATATATTTTATTTTAGGTCAAAAGTACTTGTTATAAATCACTTAAAGTAATCTATGTAGTTGCATTCAGTTGGCAAAGTCAAGATTTGCACACTCACTCTAAGAGGGAGAGCTACATCAACCTAAGGCTCATTTATGATATGTAGGTAAGACTTATATTTTGTTAGGTTTTTTTAGGATATATCATATATTCCCCTTACCAAATTTTCCCCTTTAAATTTGATATTTATTATATTTATTGTGTAAAAGCTATAATTTTGATTTTTAGGTCTTTCACACATCAAATTGACATATATAGGAAATCAATTAACCATTTCAAAAAAAATCATACCTCGATTATAAAATAAATCACACAGTCAACCAAGACATAACCACTTTTAATAGACAAGGCCATAGTGTGGCCCTATTCTCCTAATATGTCCTTATCCCAACATGGCTTGAGTTCTCAATTTTTTGGTGTGACACAATTTTTAGGTATTTTTAGGTCATTTATAATCAAATTTATCCCACCAATGAACATAAATTAATTTAAGGGATTCTTGCACATCTATTTTTAAATCTACTACTTTATATCTTATTTTTTAATTTTTTAATTTGTAAATTTTGTCTTTTACGTTCAAATTTGTAAATTTTGTAAATCTAAAACAAATTTTTAATAATTTATTTTTTCTTAAAATTTCATTTTGAAATCAAAAATAACATAAATTTTTTTAGTGGACCCATTAATTTAAAAAAAAATCTTTCTATTTACTTTCATCCTAGGATTTCATACTTTTTTTGTAAATACTAGACACTAGAAGAAAACAAGATTCAAATTTGGATATCAATCTAAACCAAGAGTCAATATTATACAAATCTTAAGTAATCTGACACTAAATAAATTATCATGTCACCTTAGATATAAATTTGACATAAAAATTCTTTATTTTGATCTCAAGTTAAAATTTGTCGATATCTATACACAAAAATCTCACTTTAATTTTCTATTTGTTTTATATTTGCTTATATGTTTTTAAAAACTATGTTCCCATAGTTTTAAAACTACTTAGTGACTATTGTTATTGGATATGTAGTGATTTATTTTATAGAAATCTTGGTGTGAGGGGTTTACCACAATACTCATAGCCATTGTACAACACTAAAACATAGATTTTAGTTCCCACATACCTCATAGAATATCACAAATACCTGGAGTCCCTTGTTTATATCATAAAAAGCTTCTTTTAACTATTTGATTTGTGGTTCACTTGAGAATAGTGTATCACTTGGAGAATTTACTCTCAATGTACCCTTAGAAATAGGATTAGTGGGTTATAGGAAAAAATTTACATCTATATATAGTGTTATAAAATATTAGACCAATAATAATCAATGAATAAGTATATTTGAGAGCTCACCCAATCATTCAAACCCTTTCCTAGAACAACCTTATACCTTGATATTTTATTGTATTCATAATGGGATAAATAAGTGCATATTTATTTCACATGCTACATAAGATTATTTAATTAATTATCACAACTTTTATTACCTTTCAACATGTTATTCATTATGTTTTTAATGTCAAATTAAAAGAGAATCTATACTCAAAATTGTTCAGTCTCAAGATCTTCCTATTACAAATGCTTGCACTACTATATCATGTCAATGTTTTTATCCCATATATTTTGTCAAATATTAAATGGATTGGGAAATATAATAAGCATATGTTATAAATTATATCAAATATACAATTTGAAAGGATCTTCCATTGTTTATTCCACATCTTCTTGAAGGGTGCATCATGGCTCTCATTTTAGAACCCAATACTGAAGAACAATTTGGTCAAACTATTGAAGAAGAATTTGTGCAACATCTTTTTGAACACATATAAAATGTTGACTCATTGTTATATGTTTCTAGAGATGAACAAAACAAAGTATCCCAAGATAGTATTTTTAATATTTTTCTTCTAGTATTTTATCCATTCCTATTTCTACATCTCTAGTTACCTCTATAGCATCATCTCTTCATTTGGGAACATAACTTGGTTTCCAAAATGTATTTATTCCTATGCCTACTCGTGATACTTATACTTACCCACTTATATTTACAAATACTGCTCTTGAGTATACAATTCTCTCCTTACAAGGCAAGCTATCTCAACTTGAACAAAATATTTCACATGTTAGCCCTTCCATGGAATCATCTTTATTTATAAATAATTCTCTAGCACCCAAAATCATATCTTATACATTACCATTTACATTTTTGTCTCTTAATTTTCCTTAATATAAAGGCAAAGGTGATATTTTATAGATTTATGTGTATTCCATGTATCTTGTCTAGACTATGTAGATAATGACAAATTTTTGATAAAGATTTTTCCAAGATTTTTGAAATAATATTATCTTATATGGTTCTATTATATTTCTCTTCAATAAGTAAAGGCTTTCAACAGTTTTTTAAATCAGTTCTTAACACACTTTTTTATCACCATTGGTAAAAATCTCTCATATGCTGAAATTACAATCTTAAACAAGGGTTCAATGAAATGATTAGTGAATATTTTTTAAGATATAGTACTATTATAATAAAAATAACAAATCAAATGGATGATAGTTATATCTAACATATTTTTACTAAAAGTTTGTTATCTCCACTCCAAGAGTCAATTATGTTTGATAAGTTCAAATCTTTCAATGAATTATGTCATACAATCAGATAGTGTGACGTCAAATTGATTACTTTGAACAAGCTAAAGTATAATTAAAATTATCCTTCTACTTCAAATATCAAGTTCTAAATCAATACAAATTATAATAATAAACACAATGAAATAAAAAAATTAAGCTAATATTAAAATTAATTTTATCTCACAACCTACTCAAAAGCTTCAATTAAAATTTCCACCAAGGTTACCATAATATCCTCAAGTATTGTTTAAAAATATATTTGAATATGATTTATTCACTTTTTATACACTAATGTAAATGGACAGGTCTAGACCAAAATCTAATTTTTTTTATGGAAATGCATATTTTGATTACTATTTATGTATTGGGCATTCTAAAAATATATGTTTCAAGATCAAATATAAGATTCAAGATCTCATTGATGAGAATATTATTGATATTGACAAACCTAGTAAAGAGGCTAAGCCATAATCAAATGACAATGCAAAACTCAAAATGTACAAATATCCTTTTCCAAACCATGAAGCAAATAAGAAATATAATTCTTAAGTACATTTTGAATACAATTTTCATCCTTCT